>JBAMJV010006428.1:0-140578 GCA_037951105.1 Echinarachnius parma | reverse complement strand
TAACTATCATGGAAAGCCTTTAGTTTCTTTGTAACAGTTCTTTTGAAAAGCGTAAAGTTTGATAAAATCAGTTGATTTTGTTATTATCAAGGATCCTGAAATCAAGGATCCTGGAAATAATTGAAATACATGTTTGCTGGAAGTTTCGAATACTCGCAATTTTATTTTTTTGCTTTCGAATATGTTTTTTTTTCAAGGCTACAAATGGCTTTCCATACTTTTTAAGTCCAACTTAGAGTTAAGTTCAACTTAGGATGTCTGTGAAACACCCCCAGGCTTCATTGCCAAGGAGGATGACAACCACAGTCAATAAAATACAAACTTGACCATGATGATTGTCTGAAAACCAAGAGACACTCGGTAAACATGCAGGTCAATTTGATATAGAGGAATTTATTGCCAACAGTGATTTGATATCATTTGATTTTTGATGCACGGAATGCACACTGCATGGGTCAGTGTAATACACTCCGTACAAACCAGGGGGTGTTTCACAAAGATCCTAAGTTGGACTTAACTCTAAGTTGGACTTAAAAATTATGGAAAGCCGTTGGTTTATTTCATTTTTTTGGTAAGTAAAAGGCATAAAATGATGAATCAAACCATTAATATTTTCTATTAGCAAGGAGATTTCATGCTCTTCATGTAAAATTTATGAAAGTCTAAAATACTTGAATGTTTGCATTTGAATATATTTTATTCTAAGGCTACAAATGGCTTTCCATAATGTTTAAGTCCAACTTAGAGTTAAGTTCAACTTAGGATCTTTGTGAAACACCCCCCCCCCCCCAGCTTAGTTCAAAATGGCGACCAGCATGTACATTGTATAGCATCCGTACACACGACCATTTTCCCCCTTTCATATTCCCTTTTATGACGCACAATGGCCAGGTCCACACATGCCTGTCAGAAACTGAAACATCATGGGCATTAAATGTAAATAAATTATTTGTAAATCCGGACAACGGAATCTTCCCGCGGGGGTCAAAAAACTCTTTGCTCATCTGGATAAAATTGTTTCTGTTTCCGCCACAAATAAATAAAGTTTTGAAAAAAATGTCAACGCTAACTGATATAAACGTGCAATTGGATTTGCAAATAATATGTGACTTGTTACTGTAATATATTACTGTTTCTAACGGTACTCGGTCAAAGTTGCAAAATATTTCAATGAGAAATCCTATTTCTTATTATAATAATTAATTATTAATTAATTACTCAATTATGTTTACTTATGCATTATTAGCCTCTTCAGTGCATTGTATTGGTCATCGGTTCAATAATACCATTCATCCAGTATTTTAAGTACGCTTTCTCCACTCCCTGGTGACCATTACAGACATTACGTTACCATAAAATATCCACACATGCTGTCATTTCTGACAGCATGCCGTGCTTAAAGGGATCTAATAACGTTGTTGACATGTGCAAAAAGTGATGAGTGGTTGATACAATATAGATTGTTGTTATCTGACATGTCCACTGGGTGCTGTGTGAACATTTCAAGTTAAATGGACGTTATATAGCCGAGTAATGAGCAAAAATGCAAAGTGATATTCACTAACTCATTGCACTCAGTTTGTACACGGTTTTAGCGGTCCAGTGGATAATTTAACATATGAACACTTAAATCGTAAATATCTTTTTAACGAAAGGGAAATTTGAAAAACCGAAACATGTCCCATGCTTTTTATTGTTAATACGAATACAATAAGGTATGAGGGAACCGCTAGAATTCCAATTGGATTTTGAGGATTTGGACAATGTTACTAAGTCCCTTTAAAGGAATGGGAAGATCAATCAAAACTAAATAACAGTTTCGGAATTATTATAACTTTTCCCGAATAAGTATAATACAAGCATACATGTATACGAGTATACAGCAAATCATTTATTATGGGACTCAACGATGGACATTTTGTAATAAATTCATATCACGCAAATCGCAGGGAAATGTAACGTTGAATTACTCTTAGTACGTATTATGATCACAAGAAATTTCATGACGTCATATGTCAACTCTTCGCGGGGCGTGTCTCATATTATGGAATGAGTAGATAATACACAACAAACATGACAGAGTCTGACATAGTCATCATTAAAAACAGAATTTAAAAACAGGAGTTGAACAGGAAGGTTTGTATTAGATACTTCAAGAACTCTGGATATATGTAGCTGAAAATAAGTAAAAAATTGGCAAGCGCATGTTTTCTATTTGACATTTTCTTTCGGGTTCTTTCGGGGCTAAAAATAAGTAAAAGTTGGCTGGATTGTATCATTTCGGTTCGACATTTTTTTTCTTGTCTTCCGTCTAGCCAGGATGGGTAGGAGGGGAACGGGGAGATGTGAGTCATCATGGAGTACGAGTGCCAAGATAAAGAAACAACTTCCACCATCCTCCTCCTGATCATCATCATCATCATCATCTTCACAATCACTATCATCACCATCTTCATCTTCATCATCATCATCATCATCATCATCATCATCATCATCATCATCATCATCATCATCATCATCATCATCATCATCATCATCATCACATCATCACCATCATCATCATCATCATCATCATCATCATCATCATCATCATCATCATCATCAACATCATCATCCTTATTATTCACATCCTCCTCTTCCTCCTCCTCCTCATCATCACCATTATTATCATTATCAACATCACTATCATCATCATTATCATCATCATTATCATCATCATCAACATCATCATCATCATCATCATCATCATCATCATCATCATCATCATCATCATTATCTTGATCAACATCATCATCATCATCATCATCATCATCATCATCATCATCATCATCATCATCATCATCATCATCATCAACATCATCATTATCTTTATCAACATCATCACCATCATCATTATCATCATCATCCTCATCCTCATCATCATCGTCATCACCATCGGTTTATAAAAAAAAAAAACGTTCGTCTTCTCACATCCCTCTCCTTGGTCCTATCTAATGTCTTTAGTAAATTACATTCATTTCTGTTTCTCTATACTCTCTAGCCACATCCCACTATTTCCTGCATCGATGTGACAATAACCCAAATATCTTTTGAAGACAAGAATTTACTTGTACATCCAATATAACACTAATATTGTGCAAAGGACGTATACATCAAAACAACTTCGCGATATTAAGAGATAAAAAGAACATGTCATCAAAGATGTAAATCAATTCGTCACTAATTGTATATCACAGTGTGCCATCGCAACTAATCTTTCCTAAACAATTCGATGAATGGGAAATGAACAAATGAAAAAAATACTGCTGAAAAGGAAATGAATCAGAACCGAATCTGAATCGTTGAAATGCGACGGGATCAAGATGTCTTATTGATATCAGACATTTATGAAATACATCCACGACAGGCACTGCGAATATATGTTGTATTAGAAGGCATACTAGATTCAAAATAACTGAACTTTGGAGAGTTATATATACAGTATGTATATTGAGTACCCACAAATAATATGGCATACATGACAAGGAAAAGAAACAGTTGCCTCTATAATGTATGATTCTATGCAGAGGGTCACTTTTTGCTGCTTTAGACAGGTGCACAGTAAGACAAGTTTTGACTATTAATAACATAAAAAAGAGAACAAGGTGATATGAGACATACAAATCAATACATGTATTGATGAAAAGTATAAGCTTTGCCCCCCCCCCCCCAAAAAAAAAAAAAAAAAAAAAAAAAAGCAAATAAAAAAAAATAATAATAAATAAATAAATAAATAAAATAAATAAATAAATAAATTATTATTTTTTTATTTTTTTTAATAAATAAATAATAATAATGGTAATAAATTAATTTAGAAAAAGTACCGACTGCCCCGTGTGAGGATCGAACTCACGACCTTCAGATTATGAGACTGACGCGCTGCCTACTGCGCTAACGAGGCTGCTATATTCGTATTGATTAATTTAGCATCCACAACAATCCATAATCTATTTCTGAAGCTAATTTGTAATCAAACAAAGTAACTTACCTGAATCAAAGCAACCAGAAGGCCTACCCCTACCATTATTTGATACTTCAAAGATTATGAATACAATTAGGATTATGTAGTCTAAGTAGAATGAATTAATTTTACATTTCCCTATTTTAAATGATTTTGTTTTTCTTTCATACTAATCCGGGAAAAAAATGGATAAAATATGAAATAATACTACTGAAGACAAAATTATTATATATTATCAGTTATATTCCTAACTTGTCTCTTTGCAATGAAAGGGGGTCGTCTAAGAATCTATTCACATCAGCTTATCATTAATTTGATACGGATTTCATGATCATAATCATCAATGAACATTTCATACATACAAGGACAACAGTCAAAGCAAGTATTACAGTGCAATGAGATAGTGAATATCACTTTGTATTTTTGTTAATTTCTTGGCCAAAAAAACCCATCCAATTTACGTGAAATTTGCACACATTACTTTGTGGACATATCATATCACACCAAAACACATTTTATTAATCACTCATCACTTTTTGCACTTGTCAACACAGTTACTACATAGATCCCTTTAATCGTACGTACAGAGTTCAGCGTTAATCACATTGACCTGGTTCGGGACTCTAGCTGACTTCTCAAGCGCAGCTTATCCGCAATCCGTCTGACGTCATCACGAAGGGACAAACTTTTTAGACTTCAGCTCCAGTCGTTTTTTTACATTTCAATAATCTTGAACAAAATATGTATCGTGTTCTTGCAGACGTGTTAAGTGGTCATTCACTGCATGTTGGGGTACAGATGTGACGCTTGGCACATGTGTTCCTAGGGTCAGGAGAAAGATATTCATACATAGAGATACTCTGTATTTCATAATTTATGCTTCTCAGTACTCTAATAGATATGAACTTGTACTAAATATTGCATTATTTTACAGTGTTTCATCAGAAATATGTATGTGTACATATAGGATATTAGTTTGTTAAGTATAGGTTTTTACCATGTTTACAGATGTTTTGTGGTTCAGTTATTTCAGTTATTTTTTCTAAAGAATACTTCGAAAGAAAAGTGACTGACCGATACCACAAAATTAATTAATAACAATTCCTTATTAATTGTCATTAATTGTCATGATGTTTGTTTCGATAAAGGACCTGCTAAGTTCGAAAGCTCGACTCGATTTACCTTTCATGTGATTACTTTTATTTAGCCCGTTATAGCGGATAAGCGGTTCACAACCGTTTGGTTCTATTTTCTAAAGACACGACTGTACGACGCGTCTAAGAAAAGGTTGTGTATGCATACTTAGTACTCGAATGCCGAAAGAAGTAGAAGAAAAACTGTCTCATCTCGAAAAGGTTGTCATACTTGATTGAAGCGAGGCGAACTTATATTAGGCTGGCTGAATTCGGGGAATATTTCATGTATGGTTTGATATCATCGGTTCCAGGTCTAGCGATCACAATCTCAGTTATATATTTATTTCGTCAGTGACAGTGGTCGGAAAATAATAAATTAAGCTATAAGCATTATCAACTTTGTTCTACATGGTATAGGTGGATGCAACCTTGGTTTTAGAGTTCTTTTTGTCTTTTCTTTTTTGTGGACCTAAATCGCATTCAAAACGTTCAACGGGCGGGACTTTTTACAGCACATTTCTCGTGAAATTCATCATTATGATGCAATATTTGGTCTTGACTCTGTCGCTGCTGCTTTGTTTATCGGCGGCGGGCGTTCGCGGGCAGGGCTGGCAGCAGCCGGGCACGAATCCGCAGAGCCCCTGGCCGCGGCAAGGCTGGCAGCAGCCGGGCACGAATCCGCAGAGCCCCTGGCCGCGGCAAGGCTGGAACCGCCAGAACCAGAACATACCTGGGGGCGGGGTACCGGGGGCCGGTCAGGGGGGAGTAGTACCCGGGAGCCCCCAGGGGGGCGTTCCGTGGGGCAGGCCAGCCTCGGGCCCCCAGAACCCTCAGCCCGGATCAGGCTGCTGCGATGGTAGGACGCTGTATGGTGGACACACGGGAACAAGTAAGTATATCAACTCATAATTATTGATATAGCAATGTCGATTTTTATTTTTGTTGGTATATGTTATTATTTTATAATAATTGTTTGTATAGCATTTATTTTGACCATTATCAAATGATTTTGTACAGCATTCACAGCAGTATAAATTCGATACGGTAATTATTATCTGTCTTAAAGTTAAAGGGATAGTTGAGTTTTGGTCAAACTTAATTTTATTAACCAAAACCTGCACCATTATAGTACAAACTAATAGTTATAACTCCACCATGCTCGAAAGGTATAATTATAACATTACAAACGACTAAGTAAAAACCCGGTTATCATTCAAAAAATAGCCATTACAACTCAAGAGGGCGCTATCCAGAAGATCATTGGTTTCAACCATTTTTCATACAAAATTGTGCATGTGATGTTTCTTTTTTTTATAATGATTATATAGAGGTATCATCAACAACTATTTCAAAACTTCTTTTTAATTTTGTTGAAAGAAGTGTATAAGCATGTTATGTTTGTCTAGCCAGACGATATATAAACAAAATATTTTGAAATCAAATTTTACAACTATGAGAGCATTCAAAAGGGAATGATTTATGTTTTATTCAATGAACTTTTAAATGGAATTAAAACCAACCAATTGAGTGTCATGGGGCATTTCGGGAAGTACCAATACCCAAGTGTACCTTTAAAGTTAAAGGGACAGTTGAGTTCTGGTAAGGAGAGTACAGTTTTGGTCAAACTGAATTTTCGTAACCAAAACCTGCATCATTACATTACAAACTAGTAATAGTTATAACTCGAAAGGAATGCAAAATTACAAATGACTTAGTAAAGATACTGTTATCATTTAAAAAGAGCCGTTAAAACTCTATAATTTTGAATACAATATTGTGCATGTGATGTTTTGTTGAAATAGTGATTAGATAGAGAGATAATCAACAACTATTTAAATACCTATTTTGTAACTTTCTGAAAAGAAGAAGCATATAATTTTTTTTTTTTAACGGCTGGTTCAAAATTATCGAATAAGTGTGGGGCCCCACATTTATTACAAATGGCTATGTTTATAGATATTTTAGCCGTTTCTGAACCGATTTTGATCAAATAAAGTTTATTCTGTCATTAAAATATTATGCTCTTTCAAGTTTGACACTCAGTTTGTCATTATCTCACCCAAAATATTGTTTGCAGCGCCCTCTATACCAAAACTCAACTTTCCCTTTAAGACCGATAATACTGTCATCAAGACTAGGGTAGCCATGGGGTGTTGTGTACGCGGAAGTCTGATACGGTATGCGATAGTGGTGAAATATGGTACTCCAACGGTAGTGGCGAGGGTCTCTCGGGAGGAAAGATTGAGGTCGGGGGGTTGAGACGAGGATGCATTGCACCTTGCAGCTTATTCCTCATCTGTATTTATCTTGCACCTCTCTCTCTCTCTCTCCCTTTATCCCCACTGAATTCACCTTCCCCCCCCCCCCTACCTCCTTAAATATCTCCCCTTCCTCTCTCTCTGTCTCTACATCTTTTCCTTTCCTCCCCATCCTGCTCCCCTTCCCTCCACCCCCCCCCCCCCGGCCCCCTCTTTTCACTCTCTCTAACCCTTCATCCCTCCCTCTCCACCCACTCTCTATCATTCATTGATTGTTTCATTAATTAATTAATTCATTCATTAATTCATCCATGCATTCATTCTTTCACGCATGCGTCTATCCATCCATCCATGCATTTATTCATTCATGCATTCATTCATTTATTCTTTATTCTTTATTAATGCATTCATTAATATGTAATTCATTCAGGTATTCATTTATTTATTCATTCCTTGTGATAACATTTGTTCATTTAATTCATTTATTAATATATTTTGTCATGCTTAATTCGTTCATTCATTAATTCATGTCATCTCTTTCATTCATTCATTCAATCATCATGTATTTTCAATCATTCATTCATTCATTCATTCGTTAAATTATTCATGATTCTCTCCCCCATTCCTCTTTTCTTCATTAATTCGTTCATGTATTCATCATTCATTCATTGATCATTCATTCATTCATTCATTCATTCATTCATTCATTCATTCATTCATTCATTCATTCATTCATTCATTCATTCATTCATTCATTCATTCATTCATTCATTCATCATTCATCATTCATCATTCATCATTCATTCATTCATTATGTCATTCAGTCAGTCAGTCAGTCAGTCAGTCAGTCAGTCAGTCAGTCAGTCAGTCAGTCAGTCAGTCAGTCAGTCAGGCAGTCAGGCAGTCATCATTCATTCATTCATTCATTCAATTCATCCATTCAATCATTCAATTATTCATGATTCTCTCCCCATTCGTCTTTCCTTCATTCAATCATTCATTCCTTCTTATTAATATATCATCATCCACGAAACACTATCATTGGATTGTGCAAAAGGTCAACGGAAAATTTGTCAGTGGAAGTCAAAGAAGGGAAATGAAAGTGTCGAAAAAGAATTTCTATTGATTTAATTTCCCCTTATAAATATGGATGGGATATTTGACAGTTATTTCCTGAACCGACCGGATTAATTTTGGATCTAGGACGCCCTATCAAGTTCAGCCTTAGTCGGAACTGCCTTGTTGATGCAAGGAAGATGTCAGTTAATATTTCCTAGACCGGTTATGTAATAAAGATTGTCTTTGCTTAAAGGGACTTATAGCCCGGTCACATATCAACGGATTGTGTAAACAGACGTCAAACGGAGAGCTAAATTTTCCATCCGTTCGTCTCCGTTCGTATGCGTTTCTTGTCCGTTCCTTGTCCGGTGATGCGTTGTTCTATGTTTTGTACATAAAGCAATGGAGACGACTTTCATCACCGGATAATTTCATTTCGCAAATTTTCTATTCGTTTCCGCTATCCGTTGATATTTGACCGGGCCATTAGTAACATTGTCCAAATCCTCAAAATCCAATTCGAATTCGAGCGCTTCCATCCCTCATACATGTTGTTGTATTCGTATTAACAATAAAAGCATGGGACAGGTTTTGGTTTTTCAAATTTGCCTTTCGTTCAAAAGATATTTACTGGATCATCAGAACCGTGTACAAAGTGAGTGCAATGAGTTAGTGAATATCACTTTGCATTGTTGCTCATTACTCGGCCATATTACGTCCATTTAACTTGAAATTGTCACACAACACCCAGTGGACATATCATATATAAAAACAATATACATTGTATCAACCACTCATCACTTTTTGCACATTTTCCTTAGAATACAATAAACAACAACAAAATCATATAAGGTTAGACATAATGGCCCGTATTCACAAAGGAGGTTTGTACAGTCCATGGTCTAAACCCCGGTTTACATCTATGGAATGCCATTGTAAACTGATGGAGAGAGAATGTAAATTCCTTACTTGTTAACAATGTTCATGGTACACATTCTCTCTCCATCAGTTTACAATTGGCATTCCATAGATATAAACCGGGGTTTAGACCATGCACTGTACAAACCTCCTTTGTGAATACGGGCCAATAATATCAAATAATAAATATTCATGTTATTCATACATTCCCCAATAAGAATATTAAATACATAACTAAAAACATTTCAGAAATATGTTTTAGTAAGTGAACTTCGATGTAAAAACATTTTCTGTAAGACTGTCCAGAGTCACACCGCCGTCCAAAGGCTCCCCGGTGTGACAGGGATTAGTGTCCAGGACAAATCACTCCATACATGCGTTTATTGTGCGTGTGTAACGTGTAAAAGCTATTTTGAGTAGCATAGTTTTTTCATTAGTTCAATTTGTATTTATTTAAGATCATTTTATTGAATTAACACACAAAAACGTCAGACTCTACAATGTATGAGTGACGCGTTTGACATCAGTGTGACGTCATGAAAGTTATTATGTATTATGAGTGAATTACTGTTCGTTTGGTTGTCCGCGTGTATGTGTGTATGAGTTTGTAAACACCCCAACCGAGGACACACATCTATCCCACTCTATCCAACCACGGATACATTTCCATCCGTGGACTGTCCTCATTTGCCCAACTAGTGCACAAAAGTCCGTTTTGTTCTTCTTCAAACATATACACAATAGTCCTTGGTTGAGCAGTGAAAATATCAAACACACATGTCCACGTTTGCATAGTACTTTTTGTTGGGTCCTCGATTGACAGGATTTACAGGTATGTGTGTGTGTACGTTTGTGTTTGAGTGTGTAGGTGTGTCTCCGTGTGTATGGAGGCTCGAAAACGGGCACAACTATGAATTTTAAACTGCCCGAATGACGTCACTGCCAATTATCCCTGGCTGGACACTTATCCCTGTCACACCGGATGATATACCGAAGATGAAATTATGAGGTACATTTTCAATGATCTACCTCTACAGACGCAATCGCAACTGTCATATCGAGACGGAAACAGGTATCCGATGTATATTTCCACCCCGCATTTAGCATACACTAATATTCACTAACTCACTGCACCCACTTTGTACACGGTTTCAAAACTCAAACGGAGTTTTTATTATCTGAACACTTCAATCGTACATATCTTTGTAACGAAAGGGAAAACCGAAACCTGTCCCATGATTTTATTGTCAATACGAATACAACAAGGTATGAGGGACCCGCTAGAAATCAAATTAATTTTTTAGGATTTGGACAATGTTACTAAATCCTTTTGTTTTCACTCCCCCGATTTTGTTTTCTTCATGAATACTTGCGAAAATTGACTAAACTTTCATTCGCGAAATTGTGAACGATCAAGCGCCCACGGCCAATGTGAAGTAACACCACCAGGTACGTTCGGAAGTCAGTCGGGGTTGATCCAGTTGGATGTGGTGTGGCAAGATTGGTATACAGCGGGCGCTTTCCAATCGTGAGATCCCGAGTTCGACCCCAATGTATGCCCATCGCATTTGTCCTTCAGCAAGACAATTAATCCACATTGCTGCTCTCTACCAAGGTGTATGGATGGGGACTCGGTAGGAGGTGAAAGCCTTAATATGTGAACGATCTTCTCAACGCACATGGACCGTTTGTAAGGAATGCTGCCCAGGGAGTGGAGATGGTGCACACGGTGCACACAATGTGTGCTGGTTTGCATTGTATCCTATATGACATGACCGGGGTAAAAATATCATTGTAAAGCGCTTAGAGATGATTATCAATCATATCACGCCCTATAATGGGTGTCGAGCTGTCATTGATACCCATTCATCAGGGGGGGGGGGGATGATCTATTCATTCATCCCTCCCTGATGAATAGGTATTACGTAAGTATCGACGCCCATGCGTGCTATATAAATCGAAACATAGCATGTAATGACATTATGTTGTAATGTGTAGAAAACAAAAACAAAACTAAATTGACGGTGGGGAAACTTCTCCTTCAAACGGATGAATGATAATTGACTCGAGTAATGCACGCGTTGCAATGCTCGGAAGGTGAGCGGGGAACAATGGAAGGGTATTTAGTGCAAAACCCGATAACACCGTTTTTACAAGTACGTGATAAGATAATGATAAACCCTGCTTAAAACATTACAAATAATAGGAAAATTTGTAATGCGATACTTTGTAATCTCTGTTAATCATACCGGTTTCAAAAATAGACCTTGATAATTATGCAATGTGTATGAGGCGTCAAATTAAATGACATTGATATGTGGTATGGTACCTTTATCTTACACAAATGGCGTTTATCGTTTTTTGCATAATATTAGGGAGTATACAATACATTAAACTCTTCAACTATAGTATCTCGTATCTCAAATAGATGTCTTAAATGTACAATATCATGATTATGGCCTAGGGTTAGGGTTAGGGTTAGGTCTATTTCCATCCGATTTATAATCTAGTTGTTCAATCACGTCCATACATTCCGCCTCAACCTGCTGAATCTCTACCTTAGTCAAGGTAGTCCTCCATGCGGTGGCAGTGGATTTAGAATCTCTGAGCATTGTATACAAGCCTTCTGCATTTCGTTTCGCATGTGTGTTGACGTGCACCCAGTTCCTGACGTTGGTGGGTAGGGGTATTCCCACAAACTCGTAGATCTCCTCGGCGACTCTGAGGGGCGCGTCGGCAAAGTCTTCATACCTGACCAAGTGGTATCGACCATTGAGCCAAGGTGGAAGCAGTTCGGACGACGCCTTCACGTTGTCTCTGATCCAGCGACACATCCCCGCTATGTTTTTGTTTTCTTTAGACGCAGTCCTGTCGAGTAGTCCCAGCGGTTGAAGGCGGCCTTGCGCGGGAATACCCTGCCTGTGAATCTCCTTTGCCCCGTGGGAATTTGGAAACTCCTTCAGTTGGGCATGTATTCTCGACGCCGCCGATCCACGCGGGTCACGGACAAGGTGAATGATCTTGAGATTGATCCCGTCCTCGACCACCAAAGGCCGAAGAAGCTCAAGGTTTGCGCGTATCAGCTTAGTCGCTACCTTGCCCTTGTATTGCATGCACAGATCGCGTAGCCAGGTGGAACTCACCGAGCGACATCCCAAATTAGTTTTCTCGCAGATAGCCTTGTTTTTCACCCTCCCTTCCAACGAATTCATAACGCGAACGAAATCTGGCCTGCATTCGCACCGTGACAAATTGCGAAGGATTTTCCTGGATAGGTTCGTGCTCTCTGGTGTAAATGCCTGTATATGTTTGAGTTCTCTTAATAAATCGTAGGTTGCCAGAAGAGGCTCGAACATGTAAAACAGCTTGTCGTTCTGGTTGAAGAGCTCCCCGATGACGCTGGAACCGAACCTCCACTGAGCCAGCACGACTATGAACAAAGGAGCATATTTAGAAGGCGTACCAAGGCGTCCTCGCTCACCGCTAGTTCCTGTCGTCACGGTGTCATTGACCACGATAACCCCCTCGCTCTTCGCCCGGTGGTCGTCTTCATCTCCGGGGGAAGCTGAAGTGGCGCCATGACAACGAATCTCCTCGATGGTAGCCTTTCTGCTAGGCATCGTGCTGTCTGGCAGGTTCTACCGGCAGTGTACTAACCGCGATATGCCTAGTTTGAGCGTGCAGCGCGAAGCCTATCGTCAGTCATGAACGTGAACAGTTTTTATTTTTTTTTATTTGCATTGATTTACATTGATTCTTCGTAGGATTTCTACGAACCCCCTGCAGAGCTATTTCATGAATATGTATGTGACATGGACCAAAATAGGTCAATGAGCGATGAGGCTGTAACGTCATATGAACTCTGTAGTGCATGCAGTGCATGCAGTGGCCAGAGAACTCGGCCGGGCAGTCACACACAGTCACACACAATCTCACACAGCACAGTGCGCCATGCGCTATGCGACGTCTCTCTCTCTTCCTCTCTCTCTCTCTCACACAATTTATCTCTGACTACGGGAACTGGTTGGTCTGAGTGCAAAGTTTATGGCGATTGCAGAATCATGAAGGGAGTGGGTTAAAGACCTCAGTTTAGGCCATAAATTGAGGTCGGTACAAGCGACTCTGTTATGGTAACGTCATACATACAATAAACATATATGAATAATGATGAGTAAATGACTGATGATAGGCGGATGCGCTCCGCGCATCGGGTTCGAGATCACCGGTTTTCCGTCTCCATAACGCGATTAGTACTTGCCAGAAAGCTCAGACGCCTATCGGATAGGCTACCTCGATGGACGATAGTCCCGTGTATGTTTTGATCGCTACAATGGGTCTGATCCCGCCTTCTAACCATGCTAACAGCGGCATTAGCTTTATTGCATGATAGGAGAAAGTGGTGTAAACTACAAATACAAAGAGCATGATGATAGCCGTGAGGCAAGAGGTCCTGAAAGAACACCATATCACCATGGCTGGCTGCACACTTGCAAGTGAAGTAGCTTAAATCTGCGCGCAGTTGTAATCTATGATCCCCAAACACTGGTGCTGCGTTTGATATCAGACATGATGGCATATTTCCTTTCCGTCGATCTGCTCATGAAAATTCAAACCATAATGGTAATCGTAATATCTCGCATCGTAACCAAATGTATAGAATTTTAGAAGAACAAGTTTTGTTATAGACGATGAATTTTCGGCACGTTATGTTCTATTTCAGAAAATGATTTTTAAAAAATAACACGTACGGCAAACCATCCAGGAGAGCGCGAAATGCAATAAGCAATGTTATTACACTAAACCTGACACACGTATTAAAGTCATACCTGTAAAGTGTCAAAATCCACGAAAATTACTTGGAGCTTCCTCGTTTCTCTTCTACCGTGTTGTTTAGCTTATGGTAAAAGAAGAATAAAATATGGTTTGATTTTTTCAAATGTCCCTTTAGTATGAAGATAATTACCATTTAAATCTTTTATTTCAATCACGTTGATTAACGCTTTTGATAAAAAGTACAATTGTCCTAGCTGAGAACGTCCGCATGCAGCACCGTGAGAACATTCTGGAGATTGAACTTTGAGCCGAGCGAGTGCAAATTCCATGAATTCTGTACTACGTGTGTAAACATACACTGGTGCGAATATCTCAAACGGATCATTCATTACTGCGACAAATGTATGGCAGACCATCAGTATTCGGTGATAAAATATGAACTCAATATTCGTTTTTTTCACTAGGTAAACAGTGTTCGTTTTCTTTCAAACTTTCATAAATCTTTCAATTGTATTTTACAATGATATTGATATAGGATTGAAGTCTCAAATGTCATTTTGTGCAATATCTGACACTTTACAGGTATCACTTTAAGTTACTATATAGCATGCATATTAATCGAATTTATTGTCATAATTATTGTCATAAATATATCAATGCCAACCAAATTACAGCAACCGTTACCGTATACTTGGCAAAACGTTCGTGTTATATATCGGATCGTATACTTCAAATTACTTACTGCACATAGACCTAATTTTTGGATCAAATTGCCAGATTCTATACAATCCAGCACTATAATATACACTTATTACACTCTATTCCATAAGTAAACAAATGCTTCTGTCAGTGTGTGTATAATACAATTTGACTTACTTTGGTCTTGCATTTTATTCATAACGATTTTTTGTGCACAGATGTTATTTCCACTATATCTATGATAACCATATGTTACCAGCTATATAGCAAAACCCTGCACTTGTCAGTACAAATCAAAATGTAGATTTTCATACCATTAGAAAGGTTTCATCACAATTTTTCATTTGATGCTTTGTTCTAACAAATTGGTCAATATTATTGGCAAAGATATGGATATTTCAATTTTACAATCATAAGTCTTTTACACACATTATGTAAACTTAAAATACCAAAACATAAACAATAAAAGAAACACTACCGACAAGTGCATGGTTTTGCTATAGCCGATCACATATGTATAGCAAGATGATGACGTCATAATTAAGGGAAATATCATTCATATTGGTTGATTACCGTTGCAAATTTCGGTATAATGAACGTTACTATGGCTAACGTTCATAATAACCATGATAACAGCGTTCTAAATTCACGCCATGGTCATGATGGCTGTACACATTTCCCAAAAGGAGACAAATGAGCCGCGCATAGAATTATGAATAAACAAACTAACCACTCGTTTATAACTAGAAGCCACACTAGTTATAAACGAGTGGTTGGTTTGTTTATTCATAATTATATGCTACAATGCATTTGTACATGGACAAGATAGCGGAGTGACCAGCTTTTTGAAGCGCCCTCTTGTGTTTTAACATCTCTTTTTGAAAGATAACAGGCTGTTTACTTACCGTATATGTAATTTGTATTTTTTTTATGTTATACCTTTCGAGCATGGTGGAGTTATAACTACATGTATTAGTTTGTAATGTTATGGTGCAGGTTTTGGTTACTAAAATTAAGTTTGACCAAAACTGTACTATGGAATGCCGTTAGTTGTTATAAAACGTCGTTATAGTTCGTACATACGGTAACGTACACAGATGCCGTGATAGCGTGTATACCAGTATACGATCTTCGTATTGGATTTGATAAGTTATGACTAATGCTGAATTATTGAATGAAAAGTCGGAAATCGTGGGTAATATCCTTATTTTTAAATTGCATTCATCTATTTATGTGGGGTTTCGTCAGCTCGTCTATCGATGTCCAAGCACAGCATGGACGTACAAGGGATGGACGGGGTCCGAGATAGCGTGTATAATGCAGTATATATACGATCTTCATATTTGGTTGCGGAATGATATACGAATAATGCTGAATTGTTTAGAGAAAAAACACCAACAATCCTAGGTTAAATCCTTATTTTAATCTCTCTATTTATGTGCCAAGCTCCTCTGCCTATGCATAAGCACTGTATGGACGTACGAGGGATTTAGCGTGTATACCTGTATACGATCTTCGTAGTGCGAATTTGATTGCGGAATGATTGACGAATAATGCTGAATTATTGAAATAAAAAACACACCCCAAATCATAGGTTAAATCTTTATTTTAATCGCCCTCTATGTTTTTGTTCTATAAGCTCCTCTGCCGATGCCTATAATCACTGTATGGACGTACGAGGGATTTAGCGATACGATCTTCGTATTTGATTGCGGTATGATTTTATAATGCTGAATTATTGAGAAGAACAAAATCACCAACAATCATACTATGTAAAATCCTTTTTTAATATATTTATGCTCAAGCTCCTCTGCCGATGCCTAAGCACTGTATGGACATACGGGAGATGGGCGGGTTCCGGGATGGAGTCTACACCGTCTTCGTTTCTGAGCTCAACACGTGTGGCAAGAAAGAGGTCTACTGCGACCAGACTACGGATGGGGGAGGCTGGACGGTAAGGAATTGAATACAAAATATCTATTTATGTTAATATACATTGTAACTTATTGCTTTTACCGATAATGCAGATAATGTATGATTTATTTTAACCTGGACTAAAGTGCTATGCACTAATTAGAAATCAGGTCTTTACATAATAATCTTCAAATGAATGTCGATGTTGATGTTGCAGGTGATCCAGAGGCGAGTCGACGGGCGTCTCGACTTCCTCCGCGACTGGAACGAGTACAAGATGGGCTTCGGCTTCCTCCAGGGCGAGTTCTGGCTCGGCAACGACTGGATCAACAAGCTCGCCATGCAGGGGCCGCACGAACTACGGGTCGACATGGCCGACTTCCAAATGCAGACCAAGTTCGCCCGCTACAGGGTCTTCTCGCTTGCCGACGAGTACTCCAACTACACGCTGAAAGTCGAGCGATACGATCCGTTGTCGACAGCAGGTAGGCGCTTACCGAAAATCAATCTCTTTTTCTGACGGTTCCGGGCTTACCGCTCTATTTAGAATGGGGTGATAGTACAAGGTTAGAATTATAAAAGAGAACCCCACGTAGAGTCGGTTATTTCTGTCTTGTTGGCGCTATACAGTACAGTCAAATCGGTAGATGATCATCAGCTAAATGTTGAATAAAACCATTCTTTACAACATGAGACTAAAATCTTATGGAGAGTAATGGTAACTGCTGATTACTAGTACACAAATGGTGCAATACAAGTATACAACGTTCCTTCTGAATCGATATAATGATACAGTAACAACGCTCCGCAGCCAACAAAATAGGTAGAATACTTTTGTTACATGCAGTTAATGCAAATTGCCTCGGGTTTAACTCCCGGACTGGCCCCCATTTGTAACGAATAAATTCCTGTTCATAAAAAAATATACCAACAATGTTTTACTTTCCGATTATATACTCATTGAAGCTCTCAAGTATCGTTCATGCAAAAGTTATCCGGAAATGAGGTCATAAAGTAACAAAAGTACAATTACAACTACAGGTATGTTAAATAATGTGTTTTTTATCCATTTTTCTCTCTTATTTCTTTCTCATCTTCAAATTCACCCTGTGTTCCTTTCTGACCATTTCAACTTCTTTCTTCCCCTCTTCCTTGCTATTATGTTCTTCAATGATCTCAGGCGATGCGATGACGGGCCACAACAACGTGCCTTTCTCGACGTACGACCGGGACAACGACCGCTGGAGCGGCAACTGCGCGCGCCAGTACACGGGGGCGTGGTGGTACACGAGTTGCCACAACTCCAACCTGAACGGGCGATACCTGAAGGGGCCGACGCGCCAGTACGCGCGCGGCGTGGTGTGGAATCAGTGGAGAGGATACAGCTACTCGCTGCGCTACACGGAGATGAAGATACGCCCGCTTCTGTAGGGTTATTAGCAGGGATTCTATAGCACAACTGACACGTACGCAATTGCCCTGGGCCCCGTTACATGATAGGGTCTTATCCCCGTACGTAAACATTGCAACCTTGGTAAAAAAAAAAAAACTTTGACATTTACGGCAACACGTGTTGTATGATAATGAAAGCGTCTTTGCTATTATTAGTATACTTCCAACCTTGTCCTTTGTGATCGGAACATGCAAACACCATCCGTAGATCAGTTACAGTCACGTGACAGTTAAAGGGGGCCACCAGGCAAAGAACAACACATCATTATATGTTTTGGTACCATTTTGTGATATCAAATAGATACCCAACATTTTGCAAAGGGTTGTATCACTCATAAACGAAGCAATTAATTACCACCACTTACGGAACCACTATTATTTCCTGGTTCCATACGTGCCAAACATTATTTTGCGAGTGCGCCAATGCTATTCACGCGTACGTTTGGAGACAATAGAATCCCGGACGATTCGTTCGCTCTGGACATAGTAGTCTTCGTACATGCAGACCCATGAACGCATGATTTAGAATGGTGATGCGTTTTCCAATTACATTTTTTTCTTTCTGAAAACATATTTTTGTGAACTTGTTGATGGAATGGACTACTAAAGATGTTACCTTTCATTTATAAGAATATCATTTTGGGGTGGTGGTACCCTTTAAGACGGTCTTAGCTAAAGACCCGTTCATGAAACGGGCCGTTGCATGCATAAAGGAATACAAATAGCACAACTGAAGTTATAAATGTATTAATAACTTTGGGGATTTTGTTTTTATTCATGATGATTTCTGGATCGATTATACATACATGTTTGTGTATAAGGGCCTCGCTTTATTTTTGATAATATATCTATTGAACGTGTCGAATGTGTATTTCTAAAAATCTCATTGACATTTTGAATGGCCTTTTTACGAGTCTAAAGTACGCCATCTTGTGTGAACAGCTGATATTTGAATCAAATCAGTATCCTAACTAGCCGTTTAGATTTCCCTTAATCATTCAAACATGATTTTATTATGGATAACGTACATGTTTTGTCACTTACATTCAATTTGACCAGAATGTTTTCTTTCCCTTTAAAGAAATCAATTTACTGTATCGAATTTAACAAAATTCACTTAGAATTTCACATCGAACTCGTTCTTTCAATACAAAAGTCGATACAATCTGACATCAATGATAATTTTTTTGCTTTTTCACTAGACAGTGCTCTTTTGCTTTAAAACTATCACACAATATTCTGAAGAATCTTACAATAATAGCGGTATACCTATGATTGAAGTCTCAATATCTCTTTTGGAAATATCGTATGAAGTTAATGTATCTCTTTTAGCATACAAACTCGTGATCATGGAATTAATACATTCTTACGAGAGCATATCTGGATTTTCCCCTATTTAGACGTTACTTCGTGCGATAATACGCTCATCGCAAGGATTCAGAGCGCATGCGATAACCGTACCAAGGGTCCTATACGCAATTGCATTTTGATTATAGGCAAATGTTCATAATCATTTCAATGGCCAATAACTCAAATTTTGCAACAACAACCAAAAAAAAAAAAACATCTGACAATCAGCATACAGTGTTCGGGTCTCTTAGATTGGAACTTTACAACCACTATGTCAAAGCATTATGCATTCATTATTGGCACCTCATTTTAATAAATCAGATCTGATGTGAATGTGAAAGTGGTGATACAATTGGAATTTCATCTTTCTCGTTGCCGGATAAAGATGTGTAAATATGTGTATATAGTGATATAGAATGTAGATTTCAAAATATACTATTTTATTGTGTAAATGAGTCAGAGTGTCTTATATATATGCACAATTTGTGAATTGCATCGCATGCATACCGGGTGGCCCAGAAAAACCGGAACGGCATACGTCCCCGTAACATGGCCACATAACAAGTAGTTTCATTGGACATTTTGGGTGGGGCTCTTGTACTGAAAAAGTTGTCTAAAGATCAACAATAGCAATTTTATTACACGAATTGTGTCTATTTTCACTATTGAAGGGACTTAGTAACATTGTCAAAATCCTCAAAACTTACTAGGAACTCTACTGGTTATATCGATCATACCTTGCCATAAGCACGGGATAGGTTTCGGTTTTTCAAATTTCCATTTCGTTCAAAAGATATTTACGATTTAAGTGTTCAGATATTAAACTGTCTATTACATGATAATTTAAGCCGTGTACAAAGTAAGTGCAATGAGTAAGTGAATATCACTTTGCACTTTGCATCGTTGCTCATTTCTCGGCCAGGAAACATGCAATTAACGCGAAATGTTCACACATTACTTTGTGGACATATCAGATCACACCAATACACATTTTTATTAATCACTCATCACTTTTTTAACTTATCAACTAAGTTACTAGATCCCTTTAAATTCACTCTATAGACAATGATAGAACCCCTAAACCAAATTGACTGATTGTGGTATCATTTTTATCCGTAAAATAGTCTTATCCGTAAAATAGATCCGGTCACTGAGTGTCCATGTTGCCCGAAGTATCCCGTTCCGTTTTTAGGGCCCGCCTGCACCTAATGTGACCGTACATAATAATGCTCTCGCAATTTACACCATATATAACGTCTAGACGCAAAGAATGTATACAGGTTTTACTGTAGTTGAGTATTAAATTCGTCATGCTGCTGATAACAATACATGTTCAAATGATCCTGTGTATATATATAAGTACATGTATTGGGTATTAACATTGCGAAAGGTGTTAACACATTTTACCAGGGACAGCAGAATTAGTATTATAGTAGTACTTCTTGTAAATAAACTTTTTGATGCCTTTTACAATCAACGTTATAATTATACAAAATAATATTCATGATGATTATTGAAAACAGTCAACACAAACTTTCAATCGTTTTTGCAATTGATTGATATACGGTAGTGAGTGTAATATAGTTACGGTTTATAGTGTATACTTGTATATCCAGAAAAAAGCATTGGAAATAAACGGAGATGTTATCAATCAGTTCACATTTTTTGTATACCATTTCGTCATTTTAAGTAAATCCATGTCTTTTAAATTTCGCTCTCAAATCGTAACTAATGCATACTTTCCATGGAGGAGAAATATTCTCCCTCGATAAAGTCAGGTATCTATATAGCTCCTTTAAATCAGTATTGTCTGATATGAACCAATATGGGCGTAGGGGATGTTCTTCTTAGGGGGGCTGAGGTCTGTTGCCCGAATTTTCGAATGTATACCTGAGAAGCAAAACACACCAAAAAAAAAGCTCCTCGCCTCTTTGTTGCCCGAAAATAGCATGTTTTCAATTGTTCGGTCCACAATAACGCGGTTTTGCCCGAATATGACATGGGTTTGCCCGAAATAATCATTGGCACTGCCCGAATGTAACATGATTTTACCCGGATATGACACGGATTTGCCCGAATATGGCATTTTTAAAGCCCGAATATGACATGAGCTGCCCGAATGTCAGGTACGTTTTGCCCCCGAATAGGCCGTTTCAAAACTCCAGGGTGCTGCAGCCCACCGCCCCCCCCCCCCCCCCCGGCCTCCTTCGCCTAGATGTGCACCAACAAGTCTGCACTCTATGGGATACCTTACCAATTACCCTCGACTCTACATCCTGACAAATGGATCCTGTTGAGTACCTAAGTAGAAGTAAGAATTAAAGTAAGCGTTGGAGGGAACGAGGGGTATAGGTAAGATCTTTTCGGTGGAGGGGGAGGGGGGATAGAGATTGACCCAACTGCCACAAAGTATGTTTGGTTTGTTTGTATGTGTTTGTGTGTTTATTTGTTTGTTTGTTTGTTTGCGTGTTTGCTTGTTTGTTTGTGTGTGTATGTATGTTTGTGTGTGCGTACATGTGTGGGTGCTTGCGTGCATCCACGCAGGCACGCGCTTGTTTGTTTGTTTGTTTGTTTTACAGACGTTACAATGTTATTTAAAGATAGATATTCTAGTTTCGCAGATACATTTTACCCCCTCTCTTGAGCTTAATTTGCACGTGCAGTCGGGCCTCGTGTGTTATAGATATAACACGATAAAACAGTATAGTTAAAGGGATCTATCATCTAGTAATTTGTTGACATGTGCACAAAGTGAGAAATGGCTGATAAACATGTGTATTTCTGTGAGCTGCATGTCCACTGAGAGATGGGTAAAAATTCCATAGTAAATGAATATCATATGACCGAGTAATGAGCAAAATGCAAATTGATATTCGCTAACTCATTCCACTGACTTTGTACAGATCCAATATTACAATTCAATCCTACGTATCTTTTAACGGCAGAAAATTTAGCAATTTAATATTAAATACATACGATGAGGTATGTGAAAACCGGTAGAGTTCTAAGTATTATGTGGAGGTGTTGTGGCACGATCGGATAAGCGCTTGACTTCCGATCTCGGGAACCCAATCCATGCCCCGGTGTCACGCTAAATCCGTACGCACTGCGAAATTCGTACGCAGTCGCAAATACGCATGCGCACCTGTGGGAAAAATTGCCTGCAAAATTCGTTCCCATTCATGCCATTTGTAATAAAGCATGCAATATCCATCCTTGAGGCTACTTGCAGCACAAAGTGTTGTCAAAACCCGACGGTGGATTAAGAAAATACATTCACGCCATTTAAAAATTTGATAAAACATGTGTCAATTTGTTATTTGAATGAAATTGCGGCGTAATAACCCCGTAATAATGGACACGATTTTCGCAAGACACGCACCATATATAGGCATAACTGTCTAAGCGCATGCGCATTTGCGACTGGGTACGGATTTCGCAGGTCACGGATATAGCACCACACCGGCACGTTATGTCCTTCAGCAAGGCATTTAATCCACATTGCTGCTCTCTACCCAGGTGTATAAATGCGTACTTGGTCGGGTGTTCAATTAGCCTGTAGCGCTCTACATCATAGGGCAGCTTGGACTAGTATGCTCCCGTGGGAGTTGAGATGGTGCACAAGATAACTGTGCGGGTTTGAACTGTACCTGATGACCAAGGTAATAATGCGCCTCTGAATAGGGCACCTAGATACATGGCGCTCTATAAATGCTATATTATTATTATTATTATTATTAAGTGTTGAGTATTTTGACAATGTTACTAGATCCCTTTAATAGTCACTAAGAATCTTGACTAGAATCTATACTGAAAGAATATCCCATTTCTCCTTCGTGACGTCAACTAGAAGTAAGCCACTTGTCTTGGGGGAGATGGTCTCTTCCGTTTAAAGGGATAGTTGAGTTTTGGTAAAGAGAGTACAGTTTTGGTCAAACTGAATTTTAGTAACCAAAACCTGCACCATTACATTACAAACTTATAGTTGTAACTCCACCATGCTTGAAATGAATACAAAATTACAAATGACTAAGTAAAAAGCCAGTTATCATTCAAAAAGAGCGGTTAGTATTCGTGCTTAATTCGTGATACCATTCAGGTATATTATGATGTATTTCTTTAATTATTGTATATAATATATTAACGTTCATTAATTCATGGTGTGGCAAGATCGGTAGAGCGCGTGCTTTCTGATCTCAAGATCCGAGTTCGAACCCTGCCCACTCCGTTTGTCCTTCAGCAAGACAATTTATCCACATTTGCTGCTCTCGACCCAGGTGTATAAATGGGTACCCGGAAGGATGGAACGTAGTTCCTAAGCATTGTGTGCACCTTCGAGGTTGCCTGGCTGGAATGCTCCCCAGGGAGTGGAATAAACGTGCACTTTGTGTGCTGGATTGATTGAAGTATGCATCCAATAACCGGGGTAATAATATAATTGTAAAGCGCTAAGCGATGATTATCAATCATATTAGGCGCTATATAAATCTAAAATATTATTATTATTATTATCAATGTTATTTCCATGTTTGTAAATATTGTTGCAAATGACACTGCAATTCAGCTTGTAGCTGCGAATGCGACATTTTGTTAAGTAAATACCATTATTATTATTATAAGAGGGCGCTCTCTAAAAAAACTCATTGGTTTCAACCATTTTGAATACAATATTGTGCATGTGAACAATGAGACATTCTCGCCCCATGGCCTGCCATAGAATTAGCTGTACAGAAGAACCGCATGACTGCTCTCCCTTTGTAATGAAGACAATGTGAGCCATTCTTATGTACTGCTAATTCTACGGCAGGCCGTGGGGCGAGAATGTCTGTGTTCCGAGGATCGCTGGAGACGAAAAAGTAGCAAAATTAGGAAACAACATTGCCTCAGAAAAATGGCCCTAGGATCCAAACGCCTTACCCAAAATCAATGCTCATGGTATCATTTTGTTGGAAAATGAATGTTCTACCCAATCAAACAAAAAACAATGACATTTGGTAGATGGTGTTGATGAAATTTACGATCGTAGGTGTTGCAACCTTTCTGGGCCACCCTGTATAAGCACAAAAACACACAAGCACACAAATACACACACATAAATACATACTTATATACATAGACACAAACAAACATTACACACAAAATAAATTGTCAGAAATTTAAGAAACAATTTGGCATTATCTTCTGGTCTTTTAATGAGGTTTTCAGCAAAAGTCATGTGATAATGAAAGAAAGAACATTAATGATAAAATACAGAATCGTGAGTTTCTCTCGGTCAGTAATAGTACATGTACACTGTCCACATTACTTCATGTCCGCCAGTGGTTGTTTAGTGCATTGTTTGTTATGTTAAAGTTCCAACTTTAGTATCATTACTTGCAAGCTACTTTTTCTTATACAGTAAACTCTTATTATAATGAGCACAATGGGCTCTTTGAAATTCAGTCATAGTATAACAGGTCACCAGCAATACAATGTCCAGGATGATCCAGGACGCAATTTGGCTGATGACCGACTATACTTTGACTGAATTTCAAAGGGCCCATCGTCCTGATGCCTATAAGCAGAACTCGAGGGATTGACTGGATAATGCAATAAAACCATTAGAATATCTCTGGGGACCATAGCAACGAGACAATAGGTCTGCTGGTGCTAAGTGGGTGAACTAGTTACCGGTAGTCTTTATCTTTTTAGGCCAGGCTCAAGTTGAGCCACTGATGAGAATATGGGCCATTGAATTTACCTCCTTATGGCCCGGTCAGATATCAACGGATATCGGAAACGTATGCTCAACGAAGAGACAATTTGCGAAATTAAATTATCCGGTGATGAAAATCGTCTCCATTGCTTCATGTACAAAACATAGAACGTACATCACCGGACAAGGAACGGACAAGAAACGTATAGAACGGATGGGAAATTTAGCTCTCCGTTTGACATCCGTTTGCGCAATCCGTTGATATGTGACCGGGCTATTATATCAGATATCTTGTTGTATCAGGGCTTGAAAATGAAATAACACATTGAACCTGGGCCTCTGCAAGTACCTCATTATAACAGAGCAGAGCTCGTTATAAAGAGGTTTTACTGTAAAACAAGATACATTCTCCACAAAACAAAACAAAAAACAAATTTTGTAATTCTACACATTACAGTTGAATACCAGTATGCTTTTAAGTTTCCCCTGTAACGACATGAAACTCATATCGTTTTAATTTAGCAGTATTTCTGATTTCTATGAGAAGTTGCATCATTTTCAACAAATAAATTGTGTAAATATTTGAATTGGTACTTCTTTAAACACTTTTATGTCATAAAGGAATGTAGTTCTTGCAGTATCGCACTAATGTGCCACCAGGGGGGTGTTTCACAAGGATCCTAAGTTGAACTTAACTCTAAGTTGGACTTATGGAAAGCCATTTGTAGCCTTGAATAAAATTTATATTCAAAAGCAAAAACAGCAAGTATTTTTAACTTTTCATAAATTTTACATAAAAAACATGAGATCCCCTTGATAATAGGAATGATTCAATGATTTGAATCAACATGTTATGCCTTTTCAAAGAAATTTTTACAAAATTGTTCGAAAAAAACCGACGGCTTTCCATAGTTTCTTAATCCAACTTAGAGTTAAAGGGACTTAGTAACATTGTCCAAATCCTCAAAATAAAATTGTAATTCTAGCGGTTCCTTTATACCTTGTTGTATTCGTATTAACAATAAAATGATGGGACAGCTTTCGGTTTTTCAAATTTCCCTTTCATTACAAAGATATGTATGATTGAAGTATTGAGATAAGAAAATCTCCGGGCGAGATTTTCATCCCTGTACAAAGTGAATGCAGTGAGTTGGTGAATATCACCCAATATCACTTTGCATTTTCGCTCATTACTTGGCCATACATTGTCCATTTGACCTGAAATTTTCACACAATACCCTGAGGACATATGAGATAACAACAGTATACATTGCATCAACCATTCATCAGTTTTTGCACATCTCAACAAAGTTACTAGATCCCTTTAAGTTCAACTTAGGATCTTTGTGAAACACCCCCCTCAGTAGAGTTTCAATACAACATGGCAAATAAGCAAACAGAATTTATAGCCCCCTTCAAAGGACAGATTTATTGTCATTTTACTTGACATATCTTAAGAACTTGTGTCTCTCAACTTGAGTCTCAAAACCAAAGATCTAGACGAAAACCTACACCCCACATCAGGGATCCAACGCACAGTCTTCCAACAAATCAATACATGAAATCATTACCAACAACTGACATCCATCATAATAAGAGGAACATTTTTCATGTCAAATCACAAGTTATACAACCCTTATCAGCATATTGCTAGTTTCCATGAGCATGGCTCAAAACTGGCCCCATGGTTCTCGTCCAGTAAAAGCCAACGGCCAGCACAAATGCTTGAAAGTCATATTTTAGGACTAGATATGGAGACCGTGCCTTCTCCACAATAGCTCCAGCCCTTTGGAACAAGCTTCCCCATCATATCCAAGATGCCCAAATGCACAGTAGATACATTTAAATCACTCCTTAAAACTTACCCGTTTAACCAACCGTAGGATTTTTGGTCAAACCCATAATTTTTGTATTTCCTAGTTTTACATTATATTGTTATATAATTGGTAATTTTTTGTAGTTTTTATACTTTAAATATAATTGGTATTGGCATTTTTTCCCCCCAGGTGCAAGCATATTAGTTATATTAATTTCCGTTTGAAATGTGCTTAGAAACATAAGTGTGAAGCGCAATTATAAATATTATGTATTATAATTATTATTATTAGACAGCTGGCATATGAATGCAATTTGGGGCCAGTTTAGTTTTTACAAATGAATATAAATTTCGTTTTGGACGGCTTAAAAATTAAGGATTTGTACTACTGGCCTGGCCGGGCCACTATCAAGATTAGTCAGCGAAGAAGAGCACTATCTTGGTAAGGGTCCAACATTCCAAGGCAAAATCACACGGCGTTACTTACAATTAAATGGCTATTTGAACCCGGACAGTACAACCAGTACATCACATTTTTAAAATGGTCAAACCTTTCTTGAGACAATATGATTGAGGTACCATAATGTGACCGGCAAAACCCTGCACTTGTCTCAGAAAAAATCAAAATGTAGATTTTCATACCAAAAGAAAAAAGAAAAAAATAGAAAAGTTTCATCTCAAGTTTTCATTTGATGCTTTGTTCTAACAAATTGGTCAATAATTGGCAAAAGATATAATTGTTTCAATTTCACAATCATAAGTCTTTTTACACACATTATGTGATCTTAAAATGCCCCTTTCTTCAAAACATGAATTACAGACAAGTGCAGGGTTCTGCTTTAGCCGGACACATATATATACAAACTTTCCTCTAGACCCCCAGCAGGAGATATCTTGGTCGAGTCCAAAATGGGGTATAATAAAGTCAGAGACCCATCAGTCAATTTGTAACACATTGATAAGCCCAATACAGTACCTAAATCAATGCTAGAAACGAACCTTTTTGCCTTGTGGCCCAGTCGGGCAAGTAAAAACAAGATTGTTCAACTTTGAGTGGCCCCAAACCTAAATCTGGTGGCCCCAACAAAAGAAAAACATAACAAATTCTGTTAAATTTAGTTGCCCAAACGGGCCAGTAGAATGTAGGATCAATGACATTTGGTGGCCCGGAGCTAATTTTTAGTGGCCCCGGGCCAGCAGGCCTATTCTAATTTTGAACAGTACCTAAATATTTAGTTTTGAGCCTGGTCTCGACTATATCACTGCCTCTCGCCCCCCCCCCCCCCCCCCTCCCCCTCTCCCCTAATCCACCTCTTCTACGTTTGCTTAGTCTACAGCCCTTTGATCTACTTCCAATACTTTGCCCAACTTGACCTCAAACCCCAAAACTAACCCGTACCCTAATCCCCACCCGTATTTCTAAGCCATACAAATTATGTGTCTGCACTTGGATGAAATGGGAGTAGACCATTTAGGTGTAGACCACATCTTCAAAGATATGGGCCCCATTGCAGAAAGAGATGCAATCGACTGTAAAGTTGCAATTAATTGTAAGTCCAATCATGTGACCAAATGCGCACATCTGATTGGTTCAAATGAGCGAATTTTCTGACTTGCAATTAATTGCAACTTTGAAGTCGATTGCATCTCTTTCTGCAACGGGACCATGGTCATACATACTAAAGTATGACCAGTTACACACCGTACACACAATTTCCTGGTCGCACAAAGTACATAGACAATGCATGTAACAGCATGTCAAAAGTACACACCAACTATGCATTGTCTATACATTGCATGCGACACACAACAGTATGGTAATGTGTGTATGAGTGGCGTAGACCAAGCAATAAGTTACTGTACCCTACTTACTCCCCATTATCAGCTCCAATTAGTACAGTGCAATTTGGTCTAAACCCAGTTGATATAATACCCAGTTGGTCTCATGTCATGCTGTCTATAATACCCCGGTATGTCCATAGTCATATATTCTCAGAATCATTTTGTCTAACATCCATTATGTCTACTGTACATAAGAATTTGTTGAACAGCCATATGGGCTTTTTGTCTTGTGTATGTCCAGATTCAGATCAAGTGTTCCTTAGCCAAATTGGTGAAGGGTTAGAATACAGTCTAACCTGTGTATAGTGACCATATTAAGGAAACAAGAAGTGGCCTCTGTAGGCAGGTGACCTCTATAGATAGGTTCTATGAAGTTGGTTTCCTCTACAGGGGGATCACTTCTGCTGGCCACTATAGACAGCTTGGCTGCTATAGACAGGTGGCTGATATAGACAGCTTGGCTGCTATAGACAGCTTGGCTGCTATAGACAGGTGGATGCTAAGCCAGGTTAGACTTTATAAATGAGCATTGGACAAAATGGTAAGACAGAATAGTTGCTCGGCAAACTGATCATTTAGATGGAATGACTATAGGCCATATTATGTTTAGGCCGCATGGAGTATACATGCAGATGCATCAAGGGTAGACCAAGAGGTATAAGACCAACAGGGTACAATCCAAACAGACTGTACACCAACAGTCTATAAACCCCAGTCTCAATACCATCACTGAGTACCCCAACCCCCCCCCCCCCTCCTGCCCCCCCCCCCCTGCCCCACTCCCACCTAGTTACATCTACTTGCACCTATGCAGCAACACTGCCCAGGTCTACTGTCATAACGGCCCCTTATCTCTGTAGTGCTTCTCGATCTGCAGGCAAAGAAAGACAGAAAGAAAGAGAGAAAGAAAAAAAGAAAGAAATAAAGAAGAAAAGAAAGAAGAAAAGAAAGGAGAAAAGAAAAGAAAGAAAGAAAGAAAGAAAGAAAGAAAGAAAGAAAGAAAGAAAGAAAGAAAGAAAGAAAGAAAGAAAGAAAGAAAATTATAGGTAAATTAGTAAATTAAAAGTAATATGACAGGACAAAATACAAATTTGATAAATTGAATTTTCTAAATATTGCTGCAATGTCATTTTTTTGAAAACTGTAATACATTTAATTAAAAATGTTCAAAAGAAAGCATAAATGTTGTGTAATTATACAAATAGATACATCCTCTAAATAGTGTTGGAACTTCATTGCCTGAAAACTGTATTACATTTTAATAACATGTTTGTATGTGTAGGGAAATAATGAAAGAAAGAATAAATGATATATAACTACTAAGATGTCACAAAAATTGTTTAAATTTCATTTGCATGAAAGCTGCATTACAATTTGTTTACATTTCTTTACAATCCATTACATTTCTTATATGAAGGCGAAAATGAAAGCAAAAAACAAGTTACAGGTTGGATGAATTCTACAAATTGTGTTGGCACTTCATTTTTCAATACTAAAAATTTAAAGAATGAACGAGTTACAAAATGAGAATAAGGAACTTCACTTGCGCAAAAACTGAAAATGAAAAAAAATGAAAGAAAGAAAGAAGTTACTCTAGAATTTGATACGCGTTCTTGACAAGCCGATACACTCATTTCAAGGTGTGGCAAGATTGGTAGAGCGCTCGCTTTCCAAGCGGGAGATCCACAGTTCAAACCCGGAGTATGCCCATCGCGTTTGTCCTTCAGCAAGACAATTAATCCACATTGCTGCTCTCTACCCAGGTGTACAAATGGGGACCCAGTAGGAGGTGAAAGCCGGCTTATGTAAACGATCTTCTCAATGCCCATGACCGGCTTGGAAGGAATGCTCCCCGGGGAGTGGAGATGGTGCACACAACTGTGTGCTGGTTTGCATTGTATCCCATGACTGGGGTAATAGTATCATTGTAAAGCGCTTCGAGATGATTATCAATCATATAGAGTGGTGAAGTGTGATGTCATCTATAAACATTTTTTTTTTTTTTTTTTCAAATTTGAACTTCATTTTCAGAAAGAGCATAACAAATAATGTCCAAATACCGAAAAATCAAATGAATATGTTAAGTATTGGCTGAGATATGCCCATCCGAATGATTTTTGTTGTCAATAGGCAATCAGTGTTATAGTGCTCTGGTTCATAACTTTATGAACCAGACCACTATAACACTGATCGCTCATTGAAGTAAAATTCATTAGGATGGGCATATCTCAGCCAATACTTAACATATTCAATTGCTTTTCAGTATTTAGACATGGTTTTGTATGCTCTTTCTGAAATCGAAGTTCAAATTTGAAAATTCAAAAAAAAGATTTGTATGACGTCATGGCTTCTGTAACTCTATTAGGCGCTATATAAATCAAGTATATTATCATTAATAAGGTAGAAGAGGACAACAAAAAGAACTCACGATTTTCTTGATGTGATTAAGAGAATGTTCGGGTCCTGAGCAGTTGTCGGCGGTGTAAGGAGGCTTGATGGTAACTTCATCGTTCACCACCATTTTGTCATCGATCCAGCGACATCTTAATCTGTGAAGAATAAAACAATATTGCAAATTGCAACGTGTTAATTGTAAATTCAGTCAGAGTATTACCACAAATTCCAGCCCTAGGTATCTTAGGTTAAAAGCAACCAAAATAATACACAGGGGCGACAGGCGATTCGCCCCCGAAACCTTTGAAATCGCCCCCGTAAATAATTTGGCATGATCGGAAAGCGCCCGAAACGTACCAAACATGGCATAATCGGATAGGTCACATCATTATAAATATTGATAATCATTTATTAGACCCGTGAGCAGTGTAAACGATGTAAACAAAAATAAGAGCCCTCGTGAATAATTTCACGAGGGCGTTTTTCTCCCTCAAAATTTTCAAAATAGCCCTCGTGAAAAAAAAAGTATTTTTTGGGTTGGTTAAAAGTAAAGGGTTTCAAACATTTTATTTTCTGAGCAGTCAACGGCGTGGGAAGGTATGATGGTTTCTCTGACATTATTAACCACCATTTTGTTATCCATCAAGCAAAATTTGTATAGATCTGTAAATTTACACAAATATAACATAAATAATGTAATGGTAAATTTAATCATGGTGGTATAAGTTGTTAAAAACTTGATATTTTATGTGCCGTAGTAAAGGGAAGAGGAAGGTTTGACAGTTGCTCCAATATTTACCACCATTTTGACATCAATCCAGTGAAATTTGAATCTTGTCAAGCTAAAAGCCCCCACCAAAATAACTGAATTATGCATTAAATCATTTTGGTATCACACATATTCCAGCCCTAGGTATCTCAGGCTATAGTAAAGGGGTTACAAACTTGTTTCTTTCAATTTAGTGAACAGTAGTCAACGGTGTAGTTCTGATAGGTGCTCAAACATTCACACGCATTTTGTCATCAAACCATCCACATCTCTTAAAGGGAATTCAGACCAGTATATTAGACGCGTGGATCCATCTTGCGCACTTTTATGCACAGTACGTAATCCCCATTGGCTCAGTTATAAGTAGCGATCGCAAACTGTCCCACTTCCGAATACCCGAGTCAAAAAAGCATCAAAAATAGTCGCGTTCGGAATGTTTGTACTAGTCGAATGGAGATCCATCAGAGATGTTTACAAGCGAAAATATCACGTAACACGCTTAACCGCAACCGACTTCAAAGTGCCGCTGTTTGATGTCTTAGGTGACAGAGTGAGAAATTCTTGTTGCATGCAATTTCATAAGAAGGCCCGTGTTCAGATATTTCGAAGCACCGCTCTTCGATCGATCCAACACATATCGTGAGTTTACCTCGAGAGATTACGGTGGAGACGAGTTGGAATTTGCTGACTACCCATTATAACCCACGCATATATGACTTTAATAAATACAGTCAAACCTGTCTTCATGGTCACATGGCTTTAGCTTAAGCTCTCAAGAGTGCTTAATATCAAAATCAACTTGCTATAAATGGTATTAACTTGGTTTGTTTTATTTACCTATTTTGGCACTATATCACATGATTTTTGAACACCTCAGGATATGTCAGGTTGGTGATCACAGTTATGTGTAACTAACAAAAACTATGTACTTTTAGATTATCCAATACATACCCCGGACAAAATTACAAACTTAGCCCCTTACCTGCAGGTCCAGGAACCTGGTGGGATATATAGTCTATAATGACTTTGGCCGCCGGGGTGACTTTGGCCACTTTTTGAGAAGGATGTATTTTCATCAAGTCTCATTCTTTAGAATTAATTTCTGATTCTATACGGTACTAAACTGGGCTCCAAAAGAAACTTATCACTTTTTCAGAGCGACGCTCACTAAAATCCATAGCATCAAATTGAACCATATTTAGACACAGATTTAAGCTATCATTCTTCTTATGAAGCATATCCTAAAAATCAAAAGTTTGCTTTTACTAAAAATTAGAAAAATGCGATAGAATCACTACAGGTCACTTTTCAAAAATCACAGAAACTGCTTGCTGCGAGCCTCCATGAAAGGCGGTCTATTCAGAACTTTCAATAGCTATTCATTCAACTTCGAAGCGGATTATGTAACCACTAGACTGGCTATTGTCCGTGCCGAGCTCTGTGCCCGGAAGCCGAGCAGTGACTGTGATTTTTTTTAAATGACCTCTTGCGATTTCACCTTATTTTATTCTTTGTTGACTAAAGCAAACATATTTTTTTTAGATGACCTTTCTAAGGGGTATTATAGCTAATCTATGCCCAATTATGATTCATTTTTATGCTTTGGATTTGAATGTGTGTCGCTCTTAAGAAGTTTCTTTTGGAACCCAGTTTATATAAGAATATGTTTGAAACAATAAGAAATTTGTTCTAAAAAATGAAGCTTGATGAAAATACATTCATCTCAAAATATGGCAAAAGTCACCCTGGCAGCCAAAGTCACCCCGGTTTACGATAAGGATTTAAAGGGTACCACCACCCAAAAATAATATTCTTATTAAAGAAAGGTAACATATTTAGTATTCCATTCCATCAACAAGTTCACAAAAATATGTTTCCAGAAAAGAAAAAAAATAATTGGAAACGCATCACCATTCTAAAGCATGCGTTCATGCGGTCTGAATTGCATAGACTGCGATGCGTGCGGTGAATTGCAATGTGTGCAGAGCGAACGAATCGCCCGGGAATCTATTGTCTACGAACGTAAGCGTGAATAGCATTGGCGCACTCGCAAATGGTTGGCCCGTATGGAACCAGGAAATAGCAGTGGTTCCGTAAGTGGTGGAAATTAATTGCTTTGTTTATGAATTACACAACCCTTTACAAAATGTTGGGTATCTATTTGATATCACAAAACGGTACCAAAACATATAATAATGTGTTGTTCTTTGCCTGCTGGTCCCCTTTAACCCTAAAAAAACTGGGCTTTTCAGACCTTCAAGAGACTGGGGGGGGGGGGGGGAACTTTCAGCTGGTAAGAGTTCTTAACCAAAATAGGCCGGGCTTTTCAGACCTTCAAAAGATGGGGGGGGGGGGGGGTAGGGGGGCACTTTCAACTGGTAAGAGTTCTTTACCCTAAATAGACTGGGCTTGTCAGACCTTGCAAAAGATGGGGGGGGGGACACTTTCAACTGGTAAGAATCTTGGGTGGAAAGCTATTCGCTAAGTTGCAGGGTTCTACAAACATACACTTTCTGACTTGTCGGGCAGGTTCTTAACCCTAAATAGATTGGGCTCTTCAGACTTTCAAAAGACTGGGGGGGGGGGGGTGTTAAAGGTAGTTCAGATTCGTCAAATGAGATGCGCGGCGCCATCTTGCATACGTGTTGCGCACGGTGCGTAATGCACGTTAGCTCAGTGTCATGCGGTGCGCGCAAACTAACCCAGTTCAAAATGGCGACCCGCTATGTAGCATCCCCACGCTTGATGCCCTTTAAAGGGCCCCACCCTCCTAAGATCTTTGCTATTATTCTCCCAATCACGACCAAATTTGGCATGGCACACTTCCCTATGTAATCTATGGGAATCCATCATGAAATTTTAAAAAGTTGCAATAATGCAAATAGGAGCTACTAATTGATTATGTGAGTATGTTAATTATTTTTTTTCTTCATTTTTTAGCATTAATCGACATGCAAAAGTTTTCTGAAGTCAACTTTGGGATAAAGCAGATATTTTGAGCAGTATTGATTTTAAAAAGCTCATCAAAACAAGAAAGAACAAAGGAATACCTAAGAAATTGAATTTTCTCATGTATTTCTTTGTTTTGTATTGTTTGTTGTTGTTGTATTTTAGTATGTGTCATTATAAATGCTTATCAAAAGGTATTTCAAATTCAGGCCCAGTACGAATTACTTTTCTTATTCTCCATTTGTTACTTTAATTTCAACCTGGTCGTTCACCTTTGTAGTTTGTCTGTAATTTATTTTTGAAGTTGTTTCCATTTTTGCTTTCCCTAGCACTATTCCAAATTTGATTCTATACATGTGATGTTTCTGCATAGTTTTGCAACTTTTTTGCTCACACTCAAGAAAATAAGGAAGACAAGTCGGAAAACCAACTTAAGAATCATGAATTTTGCTGAAGTAATTTTGTCCTTGATCCACATGTGTTGCTTTAGTTGTTCTTTAGAGATTCATGTCCCCTATTTTATTTTCCTCCGTAACAGACCCAGTTGAAGGATTACAGATTCAGCTTCAAGTTCAAGGAAAGCTGCCAAAAGAACGTTCTGGCTTTCTGTAAAGGAAGCAGAGACAAGTAAGAACAGAAGCATTGTTTGGGGGATTAGATTAGATTAGATTAGGTTAGATTAGATCTATTATATTAATAATGTAAGTTTCAACCCCCCCCCCCCCCCCCCCCCCCCCCCGACAGCTATATGATCATTCCCTCCAAAGCAATATATCCCCGGGTTTCTCAAGAATATGCTAAACGTATACAAGGGGATAATACTGAATTTGGAAATCAAACTTTTAGGACTAAATCCTGCAGATTTGGAGAGAAGGGGGAGAAGGCGATCATCGACCGTTCCTTACTAACTTCGCGCAAAAAAGAGAAGAAAACAACGAAAACACATCAAGTGCATTTTGTCATTATAGTTTGTCATGCATACATTTCATCAGATTTGCATTATTGTAAACATTTAAACAGAGTGTACCGGAGATTGGTCGATTCATATAATGTTACTGAAATATTGTATCCTAATGAAATGTGCAAAAGAGCGGGGTGGTGGAGTGGTAGAACGCCCGAGTCTCTTTCGTCTCACCATGTGGATAGGGTTCTTAAAGAATTTGCAGAGGTCGTTGTCTTCCTAAAATCGTGATCGCTTTTCCGCGGGTGTCGCTAGTTAGATTAGATTAGCAGAGCTGCCAAGTCTCCCTAATTTTGCAGTAATAAGACACTCTGAAAATAGACCAAGATTACTGGTGACCGGCTGATGAGATGAACCTACATGTATCTCCCTTATTATTGAGAGATTATCATTAGGTAGTATGCGTTTGATAGATATCTCCCTGAATACTGATGGAATTTCCCTAAATCTTCCTGATTGTTGAATTGTAATGTTGGTAGCTCTGGATTAGTGGCCACCTTTGCTTGTTTCCTTTTGGAGGATACTATACTCAGGTCTGACTAATAATTTCTATTTGTGTTTATGTGGACACATGATATGTGCTTTTACAGCAAAAGAAAAAACCATAAAATTCAGAATAGTCTTTTTTTTTTTCGATCATTTGTAAATTCATGTTTTTTTTCTTGCATTTTGCTTATTGTATTTATGAAGAATAAATCTGGCATTGCATTACGTTGACATGGTGACAGTGTGTGACGATGAAGTTGGAGCTATTTATGTATCTTGTTTCGATCCCACCTGTAGGGCTGCCATTGTAAAGTGCCTTAGCAGCAAAGTACGGGACAGTGTACTGCGTGGTATGCCCTCGCCCCTCGATGCTGAATGCAGAGCACAGCTCAAGTATGAACTCCTCCAGAGGGTGAGTCAAATACTCTAAAAGAGGTCTCTAAACATGTGAAATAGTCTGTAAAACTGATTGGGCACTCTATAGTTACCTGCAGTGCAAATATTATACTTCGTACAGGCAATTATATGACAAATACAACATAACTTTGCATTTAATCCTTGATCAATCTTACTTGCGATCAAAGTTAACCCACTTGTACATATTGGACAGAAATTGTTGTTGTTGTTGTTGCAATGTTGTAATTAAGCACAACTCAAAGTCCTATGCAGTATTCCCCCAGTACATTTTCTCTTTTACCTGTAAGGAAACCACTTATCTGCTGCGACTCATTTGCAGTTGCATGAGAAATCAAAACCATTCCTTTTTACCCTCCAGATACCGTACTAGAACGTAGACCTGCGCCCCATCTCATAAAACTTTCCAATTGTTGTATTAAAGTGCCCAATCATTGTAACTAGTAGGTCAACATCCAATCAGCATGGAGCACTGGGGCTGTTGTAATGGTAGTTACAATAATTGGATATTTACAACAATTGCAAAAGTTTTGTGAAACAGGGCCCTGATATGCACTAGAAATAACAAGATTGTCATTGTCCCTCTCAATACTGTTTCCCAATTAATGTAGTTGAGGTGGCAAACTGTCATTATACAAAAAGTCATTATCCATTCTTTTCATTTGTTTCACCCCAGAATGAGAACATAGACCTTGACCCCGAGCTGCAGGGAGCATGCGCCGCCGACATCATGAAACTGTGCGACAAGGTAGCCAAGGGCAACGCCCGGGTGACCGAGTGTCTGCGCTCGCACCAGGAGGGCCTGAGCAACCAGTGCCACATCGAGATCTTCAACCGGGAGAAAGAGATGGCCTCCAAGCCTGACATCGACTACGCTCTCATGCACGCATGCAAGAATACTATCAAGGTAAGCTTGATAAAAACTGCTCCAGCGACCATTACTGGTCTCAAAAGCATTGGTTATTTCAATTATGTGTGATACCCAACAAGAAGTGATGGGAATTACATAGGCTTTTATCAGTACGAGTATGTGAAAATGCCAGCATTTAGCTCCCCTATAATTTACAAGGGACATATAATTAAAGGGATAGTTGAGTATTGGTCAAACTTAACTTTAGTAACCAAAACCTGCACCATTACGGTACAAAATAATAGTTATAACTTCACCATGCTCGAAAAGTATACACAATTCCAAACGACTAAGTAAAATCCCTGTTATCATTCAAAAAGAGCTGTTACAACTCAAGAGGGCGCTCTCTAAAAAAATCATTGGTTTGAGCGATTTTTTCATACAAAACTGCATTTAATATTTTGTTAAAATAATGATTCAATAGAGATACATGTATCATCAACAAAGATTTTTTTCAAAGTTGTCTTTAAGCATTTTAAAAAAAATTCTAAAAAGTTAAAATATCCCCTGGCGAAGAACTTTTGAATAAAAATATGTTTATGGATATTTCAGCCGTCTCTTTGATCCAATAAATTTTATTCCGTCATTAAAATTGTATGTTCTTTCAAATTTGACCTGTCAGTTTTTCATTATCTCACAAAAAAATATCGGGGGGGGGGGGGGGGAGAGGGACACTTCAAGGAAATACCAATACTCAACGGTACCTTTAAAGGGACTTAGTAACATTGTCCAAATCCTCAAAATAAAATTGTAATTCTAGCGGTTCCTTTATACCTTGTTGTATTCGTATTAACAATAAAATCATGGGACAGCTTTCGGTTTTTCAAATTTCCCTTTCATTACAAAGATATGTATGATTGAAGTATTTAGATAAGAAAATCTCTGGGCGAGATTTTCATCCCTGTACAAAGTGAATCCAGTGAGTTGGTGAATATCACCCAATATCACTTTGCATTTTCGCTCATTACTTGGCCATACATTGTCCATTTGACCTGAAATTTTCACACAATACCCTGAGGACATATGAGATAACAACAGTATACATTGCATCAACCATTCATCAGTTTTTGCACATCTCAACAAAGTTACTAGATCCCTTTAATTTAGATGTTTGCTTATTGCATTCTAGTCACCTGTATATCCTATGATGTAAAATACCACCAAGTCGTATCTTTCTATGTGGTGGCGTTATGTTCAAAACTTCATTTAGCATTCAGTGTCCCAAATTCTTATCTTCTCATTTTGTTATTTGTCTGCAGGTCAAGTGTAAGCATGTTGCCGCTGACAAGCTGATTGACTGTTTGAAGGAGCACAAGGATGACCCAGATACCAAACCAAGGTTAGATCCATGTTTCCATCCCTGCCTTGATCATGCCACTCCCCTTCAATGAAAAAAAGTACACAGGAGCTCAGGACAATTTAGCCCCCGAAATGCCCAAAAAGAGCCCCCCCCCCCCCCCCCCCAAAAAAAAAAAAAAAAATCATTAAAGGGATAGTTGAGTGTTGGTATAGGGGGGCACTACACAAAAAAAAAATTTTGTGACATAATGAAAAACTGACTGTCAAATTTGAAAGAACATACAATTTTAATGACAGAATAAATTTTATTTGAATAAAACGGTTCAGAAACGGCTGAAATATCCATAAACATATTTTTATTCAAAAATTCTTCACCAGGGGATATTTTGACTTTTTAGAAAATTATTTTAAAATGCTTAAAGACTACTTTGAACAAAATCTGAATAGGTTTTTAAAAAGTTGTTGACGATATCTCTATTGAATCATTATTTTGACAAAACATTATTAAAAGGGGTAGTTTAGTTTTGGTAAGGCTGAACTTTAGTAGCCAAAACCTGCACAGTAACATTATAAACTAATAGTTATTACTCCACCATGCTCGAAAGGTATACAAAATTACAAACGACTAAGTAAAAAGCCTGTTATCATTCAAAAAGAGCCATTAAAACACAAGAGGGCGCTTTTTAAAAAGGCATTGGTTTCAACCATTTTTCATACAAAATTATGCATGTGATGTTCTATTGATATAATGATTAAATAGCGAGATCATCAACAACTATTTAAAAAACGCTTTTGACATTTTTTGAAAAAGTGCAAGCATTTTTTTATTAGATCAGATATATTTATTGATATTTCAGCCGTTTCTGGGTCGATTTTGACCAAATAAAGTTTATTCTGCCATTAAAATTGCATGTTCTCTCAAATTCGACACTCAGATTTTCATTACCTCACAAAAAAATTGTGATGTGCAGCACCCTCTCTACCAAAACTTAACTACCCCTTTAAATGCACAATTTTGTATGAAAAATGGCTAAAACCAATTATTTTTTTAGAGAGTGCCCTCTTGAGTTGTAACCGCTCTTTTTGAATGATAACAGGGGTTTTACTTAGTCGTTTGTAATTGTGTATACTTTTCGAGTATGGCGAAGTTATAACTATTATTTTGTACCGTAATGGTGCAGGTTTTGGTTACTAAAGTTAAGTTTGACCAATACTCAACTATCCCTTTAAATCATATCAAATTTCTATATATCTATTTTCATGCAGACAAGCTTTCAAAAGAGCCCCCCCCCCCCCACATCTACAATGTAAATGGTTCTGGTAGAACCATTTACCTTACACAAGTGTTAATTTTGGTAGAACCTGTTTTTGAAGCACAACTTTTTTACAAATAAAAATAAAATTACAGACCATCTAAAGTCATTAATTTCATGAATAGGTGGTGACATATTTGATGAATTTTTCATCAAAATTTGTATCTCAAAATGTCATGTCATACTCACAAAATGTGGACTTTGAGTTCCATTTTTTTTCTTGCTCGTCCATCTTCTGCCGTAAAACTGCGTGAAGCGCGCCTGCAATCATCGAAACATTGACTTTTATCGCTGAAAAACAAGCAGACTCGGCACTTGTGCGCGCACCGCAATTTCCCGATCATTCGCATGGCGTATCCGAATTCGGATACTAACGGCGATCGCCGTATCCGAATTCGTATACGGTACATTTTCGCTGTGCATGCGGCCTCCGCGCCCGCCCGCGAGAAATAAGCAAAATAGACTCTGACCAGAAAAATACTGAGCCGCCATTACAACACAGCAAGCATGCCAGTTTACGACAACGTAACTTCGAAATTGTGCTAATTTTTGCCCTTTTGCAAAAAATTTGGAGTTTTAAAGGGGCATTTGGTGTAAAATGGTGAGTATATTCATTATACATAAGTCTGAGCGTGACAAGCTCAATCACAATCATGAAAATTATGCCTACTTAAAGTGGACTTCCACACGATTTCAAGCTTCTAATGATTGAAAGACAGATATTCTAGGTCAATAAACACAATTTTGTGTGAAAAAAGTATGATTGTGGGTTCTTATAATTGGCTTTGAAATTCTAATCACACAAATTCGCGAGCAAGCTTGTTCTATCCCACAATGCACCAATTTGTGACGTGCGACCCTCACTATGCGCCTATCTATGTTTTTACACTGCAGCGAATGTGTTCTTTTGATCGGACCAATACAATGCTCGATCATGAATAGTTTAGTCCACGATGCACCACTCAACCGTGCCTTTGAGCATTACTGCACTGTTTATAACCGTTTGAAAATACTTGCCTGCCCGAAATTGTAACACGTTTGGCTTTCATTGGAATTTGAATAGACACAAACGTGGTTATCGAATTTCCTGGCTCTGCATGGCCGGCTATTATGAATGACACATGCAGTGATTCATTCATTTCATTTATTCATTTCATTTATTTTCATTTTCATTTTCAACAATGCAGTGGCACCGGATTCAAGTCTACTCAAGAAATTGAGAAAAGTGAGGGTGCTACATAAGGGTCTCATGATTGTGCGCAGTAAATTTAATTATTTCCTCAGAGTTAATGACGTTAGAAAAATCTCTTAGAAATCAACCAAAGAGAGTCAAATCCTGAAAATATTCAAGCACATCCATATATTTATTTCCAATATACTGTACTTTTTAAAAACTCGTCCGGAATTCTCCTTTAATTAGTGAGAATTTTTACAAAGTTGAGTGCATGTGAACGTTACGTTCATACCACGTAATAACTGTGATCAGCGCCGTCCGTAGAACGGCGCTGTGAAGACGAGACGTTAACAAATTTGGAGAAATTTTGCGACGGGTGGTTTCAAGAACTTTACATCTATTATTATTATTTTTTCTTTAGTTCTAGACATGAATTAAACCGTCAACCTACCTTGCTTGCTATTTAATTTGTTGCAAAAGAATGATAACTTACCTCAAATTGATGATGATGATGATGATGACTGTTATTTCCTTCGTCTTTGTTCGCTGCATGCAATGTCAGGTGACCGAAAACTCGTCGGCAATGCATAGCGCATGCGCGGGGCGATCGGTTGACTAATACAATAAGCCAGGGACTGTATGTACCGTACTCACATAAGCCAGGGACTGTATGTACCGTACTCACATGTATGGTACGAACCCGTATGGTACGAACCCGTATGGTACGTAGTACAGGGGTGCATTGCCGACAAGTTTTTGATCACCTGATATTGCATGCAGCGAACAAATTCGGAAACCATTTTCGTCACTTCTGTAATCTTGCCAGTTTTATAGTAAATTTCAGTATAAATAAAACGAATGGAGCATCAGACATTTTACGATTTGGATCATTGATGCCCATGCATAACATAATTCGTAAGTATGAACCGAGATATGTTATTTAAAGTATGATATTGTTTTTTTTTTTATAAGTGTGTTGCCGTTAAAGCCTATAAAGTGTTATCATCACGGTATACACACCTCAGTATGCCAGGCGCCGTACTACGTACGGCGCCTGGTTAGGTTAACCACGTAAGTGAATGGCAATGGTTGTATGTGTGCCCCCCCCCCCAAAAAAAAAACCAAAACAAAACAAAACCCCAAAAAAATTGTAAAAAAAAAGAAAAGAAAAAGAATCATTATCAAATCAAATTTCAGCGTGATATTTTCTTGCAGATAAGTTTTAAAAATGTTTGCCTGCTCCCTCCCCTTCTCATATTTATCCCAACCCCAAAAGAGAGATAACATAATATTCTTTAAAAAAATGAAGACAGCATAACATGACATTGACATCGCAATTTATCTTTTACTTAATTGTATCATTTGTGTGTATGTTGTATTTGTAGGATGTAATATATTTTGTTTATTTAATGTATTATGTAAAGCGCATAGAGAGTCATTTTGACTATTATGCACTATATAAATATATATTATTATTATTATCATTATTATTGATCAATTATATTTCTTTGATAATTAGTTCATATTAATCGTGCTATCTAGGCATCATTTGAAAGCCGCCTGAATGATTTTTTTTTTCTTTCTATTAATACAATAATGTAGAATGATTCATCCAGGAAGAGTTTGTAGAAACATAACTAAATCTAATCAGCTGGACTTACTATTTTGGGAGTAGTACAGTTTCACAACATTTCCAGGTTGATCCTTCAGCTAAACTGCTCTACTCCCAAAATAGTAAGTCCAGTTGAATAGATAGTTTTGCTTCTATTTCCACTAATAGCTTATTGTTATCAATGCTTCACTGGGGCAGGCCAGAGGGAGATAATTTTTAGAGAGCAATATGCCAATAATAAACTAAACAAATTGATATGAAACCTCAGAAATGCCATCTGTTTGGTAATATTTATTGATATCTTTGATTTTACAAGTGTGTGACTGTGCTGATAGAGAGAGTGCAACTCCAACATCAAGCTCAACCCTCTTCTGCAGGAGGCTTGTAAGTTGGACATCCCCAAGTTCTGCTCTGCCCTGACCAAATCAGACACCGCTGGATCTGAAATCTAGTGAATACAAACCACATAATAAAACAAATTTTCTTTATTTGCTTCACCAGGTGTATGATTGTACTGACCCAGCGACAGATTGAGCACAACTCCAACATCAAGCTCAACCCTCTGCTCCAGAAGGCTTGTAGGATGGACATCCCCAAGTTCTGCCCTGATCTGACCAAACCAGACACTGCTGGAAACCAGGAAGCCCAGGAAGCCCCCGACATGGAGGGCAAGGTCATCCAGTGCCTCAGAGAGGAGTTCCAGAAGAAGGAATCTGTAAGTTGACCTATTCAAGACTTCTTGATTGTCTCCTCTACATGTGATAATATTTAAAGTGGAGCCAATGCTGCCAATTTAACTTATTGTCACTGATAATAAGTGCATAATTCTTGTCACTTCTAGTTGTATATTGCATCTTGGGTATGGCCAAACATTTCATATGTATCTAAAGGCATTGCATGTATTCTCCTTATTTGAGTACACTTGTTAAAGGGAATTCAGACCGGTATATTAGACGCCTGGTTCCATATTGCTCACTTTTTCGCACGGTACGTAATCCCCATTGGCTCAGTTATAAGTAGCGATTGCAAACTGTCCCACTTCCGAACACCCGAGTCGAAAATGCATCAAAATTAGTTGCGTTCGGAATGTTTGTACTAGTCGAATGGAGATCCATCAGAGATGTTTACGAGCGAAAATATTACGTAACACACTTAACCGCACCGACTTCAAAGTGCCGCTGTTTGATGCGTTAGGTGACAGCTCAAGAAAATCGCTCGGTATACAGATACCAGCTGTTTGCTGCATGCAATTTCATAAGAAGGCCAGTGTTCAGATATTTCGAAGCACCGCTCTTCGATCGATCCAACACATATCGTGAGTTTCCCTCGGGAGATTACGGTGGAGTGCGAGTTGGAATTTGCTGACTACCCATTATATCCCACGCATATATGCCTTTAAAGGGGTAATATATTTCTTGCAAATCCCAACCTCTGTACCTCTGTATTCAGCCCTCTGTGCACTACACAGTCCGCTCTGATCCCACAAATGAATAAGGATCTGAATTATATTACGTTCTTGAAATATGCACGTCTAGCTTTAGATCAGATACACAGTTGCTCATCGGATTGAAATCAGATTGTGTAGTGTGCAGCAGGCTTAACATGCCTTCTTCAAAGACCCCAGCCCGAGCATACTTGGAGTGGATACTAAATGGTCTTATGATTATAATGCTTGGGTTAGTTCTGGTATGTATTGCATATTATTACTGAAAGAAATCTCAACATGTGCTACTGTAGGCTATATATATTCAAATTATATGGAAACAGATTTCATTGACTATTATTTATATAAATATTGATAATTTCCTCAAACAAATAAGTCTAGAGCTGTGATTTGGTTTGTCCCCCATTCAAGGATCTTTGTGGCTCGATGGTTGAGCACCGGTCTAGCAATCCGGAGGTCTCGGGTTTGATTCCTGGCGAAGCCTATTTTTCTTTGCTCATTTTTTACTTACTTTTTGTTTTACTTACTTTTTTTCTCTTTCATTGTCATCATTTCTCATTACAGAGGCTGACTGCAACTTGTTCCAAGAACATACGTGGAGTGAGTATATGTAACGCAATTAATATTTTGAAATTTTGAAATAATATGCATTTTTCATAGATTCCCACCACATATTTTTACACATATGATAGTATTTTATTATTATCTATTATACAAATGTATTTGAAACATATCAAGCAAGCAGCTAACATTAATATCATGAAATCCATTTATTCTGTGTATGGATAAATCAAGTACAAAATTACCCACTAAACAAAAAGAGCAAATGGTTGTATTTACATTGGCCCAGTATTTTGGGGCCTTGACGTCATGGGTCACAAGGCCCATCATTCATCAAAGAATGAAAGCTCATTAATATGATATCTCAATAACCCGTTGAGGGATTATTATCAAATTTGTTAATACTGTATGTATATCTTAAGATTTATGCAGGCGTCAATTTGAAACCTGGACCCTACCTCCTCAGGTCATCACCTTTCTTCACCTGAGCCAATTATTTTAAGGTCAGGATTTTACCACCACTTCACTTACTTTACAAAAAACAAAGGTGAAGTATCACTTTATCAGCCAATGTGTAAATCCAGGCTTCACCCTTTGAATTATTTCCATAGGTGAGGCTTCACTTTTTCAGTTTTCGCCAGGTCTGAAGCGTGCACCACTGTGCACATGTTCAGTGCATTTTTGGCTAATCTAATATCACAGTCAACGCTGTCATTTTACTGGCCGGGTTCGGCCAGGTTTTGTAGCCTCTGTGGTATAAGAGAATACCAGTTGTTTGTGATGTGATTACGATGCATGCACTGTGGAAAATTGTAATTAACATTGATAGTTGTGTGAAACGCCACGACTTTAACGTAGTTTTGATGCGAATTCGATGTCACATCCCCAGAAAACAAAAATTTTACACCTTTCATCAACTTTATAGGTCAGGCTTCACCCAATTATAAAAAAGAACACGAGGACTTCACTACAACAACAATATATTGACCTCAGGCTTTGGTGTCGAATCGACGTCAAAGAGATTCTTTTAGCAGCACTAACTTTTTGCCGCCTGTTTACTTTTGTTTGCTAATGACAGGTGATCAAGGAAGGTGCTGAGGACTACCGATTGGACCGCATGCTGGTGAAGCACTGCCGGGCCTTCATCGATCAGGAGTGCGCAGAGGAGATCTTGCAGAACCCGGGATCGGGCCATGTGGAGGAATGCCTCAAGACTAAGATTGGCATGATAACGGATAGGGCGTGTCAACAGGTAAGGAACACACAGATATGAACATGTGGGACTGGGGCATAAAATGTATGAACTTGAGAAATTCAAGATTCAAGCTTCAAAATGTATTCAAATGTATTCAAAATAATGGAAAATTGTTTTTTTGAGTTCACAATTTCAAATAGTTAAAAAGCATTAAGCATTGATCAGGAAGTGTGCACACAAAAATGGGTGCATGTGAGACTGGGGTTAAACTGTATGAAAATGTAATGAGTATTAATTATGTTAACCAACATTTGTGAATGTTTATCAAAATGTTTCAATGATTAAATGAAATAGAAAGTAAAAAGTTAAGAAACTAGTGTGCAGAGCTTGCCAGAGCTGGGTGCGGCCAGGGGGGGTAAAATGTAAATTCCCCAAAATATCACATGGAAAAGGATCTATTTAAGGATTTTTTTATAGTTTTTACACCTACCGTACTGACCGGCGGAATCGCCGCAGCCGCGTAAACGCCGCATGCCGACTTTGAGCATTGAAATTGAAGAAAAACAAAAGTGGAAGAAAAGTGCGCCATAACGCACGTAGATCGATGGCAGGCAAGCGCGGCGCTGGCAGTGGTAGTTTGTTTCGTAACTTCGAAGTTAAAAACGTATCGGATTTAGCAAATATCAGCAAAAAAGGTGAAATACTATTCTAGGCCAGGGTAAACGTAGACAATTTGGCTTTATAATGTTTTATCACGCAAAACAATACAGTGCAATACAAGAAATAGTCCCACACCTGCTGAAATGTGTTGTTTTGAGGCCGGTGAAAAGTGAAAATTTGACTATCGCCGCGTACGCGCCGCACCCCAACTTTGCGGGGTTTTTTCAAGGAAAAAGTATGCGGCGATTACGCCGGTCAGTACGGTAGTTGTCATATAAAACAAATAATGAATGTTTTTTCCATTCATGCAATGGTACAAATATTTTCATTCAGCGAAAGATGGTTCCATCTTTCACCTCATGCAAATATTTGTACCATTGCACTCATAAATATTCATTATTTGTATAAAGTGATTGTATGAACGAAAAATTAATTTGCGAAGGCCTCAGAGTTTGTGTGTTGCTGTTGGTACTGTAGAGAATGGCCCCTTCTGTTTCTGACTATTTTTGGTTTTATGAAATCCTCATGTTTGATGTCCAGGTTTCCGTTCAGCATTTTTTGAAAGCAGGTTTATAGGCGATGTCATTTCCGTCTTGAAGCGCAATCCACTTTAGTTCTTTAAGAATGGCAGTGATGCTTGTATTTTCTCCATATGTGTTGGACACAAATCTTGCTGCCCTATTTTGCACTCTTTCTATGCCATTTATGTTCTTCTTTGTGTATGCGGATCCCATAAGGCAGATGCATATTCAAGATGAGGTCTCACAAATTTCATGTACAGTTTTTCTGTAGAAGTGTGGAACAGCTTTCGATTTTCCAAATTTCTCTTCCCGTATAAAAATATGTATGATTGATTATCTAGTAGATAATTATAACTGTGTACAAAGTCAGCACATTTTCACACATTACTCAGTAATATGACATTCATTTACCATGGAATTTTCACACGTCACTCAGTGGACATATCAGATATTTTATCAACCGATGACATAAATGGTACCCTGGGGTACCAAACGAATATCCGCCATTTTGTTTAATTATTTATTTATTTTTTAGGGCTGTACCACGGTATAGCGTGCATACAATCGCGCGCTGCACTGCATACACAACGCAATACGGTTGTGCTTCGAGTGGACACAAGATGGCGCTACATAACGCGGTACCCCCGGGGTACCGCGTGTGTCATCATTTGTCAGTTTTTGCACATGTCAACAAAGTTACAAGATCCGTTTAAAGCAAGATCACAATACATATCTGGTTGTGTCTGCTTTACAGCGAGTGATCTGTTCCAAGATGTGGAACAATACTTACTACGTCAAGACAGTATAATCGTAATGTGTTTCTGAATTGTTGTGCTTTACAGCAAGTGATTAGTTTGTCCCAATATGACAGGACAATACTTACTACAAGATCAGTAAACTCACAATACACATCTGAATTGTTCTGCTTTACAGCAAGTCATTGGTCTGTACCGAGATAGCAAAACAGTACTTTATTACAATATCGGTATATTATGTATCTGATTTGTTCTGCTTTTCAGCAATTGATTGGTCTGTTCCAAGATGGTAGAACAATACTAATAACATCGTAAAGCGCTTTGAGATGATGATCAATCATATTAGGTGCTATATAAATTTAAATTATATTATATGAATTTTTATTACATAACATGTTTCTTAATTGGTGATTTACAGCAAGTGATTGGTCTGTTCCGAGAGGGCCTAGCTGATGTGCATGTGGACCCCTTGCTGTACAAGGCCTGTGCTCTGGACATCAAGCACTACTGTGCAGGGATACCACAAGGGCAAGGACAACGTAAGTTTACAATTGTTAACTTTTTATATTGTTTTAAGGTTTGGTTCTTTTTTATCTATTTTGGAGCTTGCTTTATAATCAATATTTAAATCATGAAATCAATTAAAACTGAATGAAAAAATCTAAGTCATGGACAAAATGCTGAGTAGTGTAATGAGCACTAACTTTTTGTGGGGGGGGGGGGGGGGGTGAGCTAGCAAGGGAGCGAAAAAAGAAGGGGTGGGTGCGGGGGAAAACAGTGCACCAGCTTAAACCAAAATTATTTTGCTTTGTTCTTGATGAGAAAGCTGCTGTATTTGTTAGAATTGTTGGATTAAAAGCAGGTAAACCTTCAGTTGAATAAATGATACATGAAGTATGCAATAACTTGATTGACATTATCTTTGATTTTTGTATTTCTTCCAGAGATGGTGTGTTTGTTGGAGGCGTTAGACCAGAAGATAGTGCGGTTACAGCCAGACTGCCACAGGATGCTAAACGAACGCAAAGAGATGTGGGAGTATGTCGCTCAGGTACGTTAAAGAAGAGAACATTGTTCTTTCTTCGAGGTTCAAAGCCGTTTTGGGTCAACTATGCATTGAATGTGGTAAATTGAGTGGGGTCTCAATCTTTCTTGTTGGTGGAAAAACATTAAAGTTTTGGTTGATTGCATGATTGTATTGACATAATTATTTCAAAGGATGGATGCCTTTGTCATTTGAATCAGTTCTTGTTTTAAATGTTGCTTGTAAGTATCGGTTTCAGTTCTTGTTTTGTTTGTTTTTGTTTTTTATGCCTCCGCCAACGAAGTGGCCGGAGGCATTATGTTTTCGGGTTGTCCGTCCGTCCGTCTGTCCGTCCGTACGTACGTACGTACGTCCGTCCGTACGTACGTCCCGTTTTCGTTCTCGCGATATCTCAAGAACCGGTTGACTGATCAATTTCAAACTTGGTATGAGTGTACATTTTGGGGTGCCAATGATCTGATTAGATTTTAGGGGTCATGTGGTCAAAGGTTAAAGTCACAGGACTCGATATATATGCCAAAATGCTTCGTTCTCGCTATATCTCAAGAACCCGTTGACGGATCAATTTCAAACTTAGTATGAGTGTACATTTTGGGGTGCCAATGATCTGATTAAATTTTGGGGTTCATGAGGTCAAAGGTCAAGATCACAGGACTCGATATATGTGCAAAAATGCCTCGTTCTTGCGATATCTCAAGAACCGGTTAACGAATCAATTTCAAACTTGGTATGAGTGTACATATCCGGGTAGCAATGATCTGATTAGATTTGGGGGGTCATGAGGTCAAAGTTCAAGGTCACAGGACTCAATATGTATGCGAAAATGGCTTGTAATGGCAAAATTTCAAGAACTGAATGTCAGATTTCAATCAAACTCGGTACCGGAATGTATCACAAAGAGTCAACGTAGCCATAACATGTTGGGGTCATGAGGTTGAGGTCAAGGTCACAGGACTCATTATACATGCAAAAAAGCTTGTAATGGCAAAATCTCAAGAACTAAATGTCAGATTTCAGTACTTGGTACCTGAATGTTTCTTAGGGAGCCAATGTAGCCATCAAAGTTTGGGGTCATATGGTCAAGGTCACAGGACTCAAAATACATGAAAAATATTTTTAAAATATTAATTCAGTGCATGTTAATTTGGACTTGATATTAAAAACGCGTGATAGCGGAGGCATAATTTTCGACTGCGCGCAGTCGAAGATCCATCTAGTTTAAATATATTATTATATTATTTGTATAGATAATTTAATTATCCCTTCTTTTGGAGGTGTTCTGGCACTATGGACAAGCCTAGCTTGACCTCCAATCACAGGAGCTGAGTTTGAAACCCAACCGATGCGTTTGTGTTTTATCTACATTGCTGCTGTTTTCCCAGGATTATAAATGGTTACTTGGTCTGGTGTTGACTAGCCTGTATAGCCCTGAGCAGCTCGGGCTAGTGTGCTCCCAGGAGAGTTGAGATGGTGCACAAGATAATTGTGTGTGTGTGAGTTGAAACTGATGATAACGGACAATAATAGTAATACAACAGTGCTTTAATAGAAACCCTGTATTAAGAGCTATATAAATGCAATATTATTGCTATTATTGTTCTCCCTATAGATTGCACCTATTGATGGGATGCCGATGGATCGTTACACACAGATCAGGACCTCCCCTAAGCAGAATTACTTTCCGCTCGTCTGTGTCTCATTCATCGGGATCTTCTTGATAGGGCTGTACTGCGGACGCCGGTCCAACAGGAATGATTTGGGCAAGATTTAATTGGGCACATTTATTGCATAGTAAGATTTCTGTGTATGAATTGCTTCAGTTATGTAATCAACGCCTTCTTCTCTGTATAGGTTGCATTGGTTTGAAGGGAACCTGGGGGCATATTCTGAAAAATGTATTTTCTCAAAAACTGTGTTATCTTTATAGGCTCATGACAATATTTGTTTTCTGAAAAACTGTACTTGTACTGTAAATTGTGCATTTTTATTTAGCAGATGAAAGATATTTTCATCATCATCGCCCCTAAAATATATATGCAATGTATCTTTTGGTGCATTTTTCATCTGTCTACAGTAGACACTTTTCTTGTTTGCCTTATAAGGTCATTATACAGAGGTTTGACTGTACTTGGTGGCATATAGCGTGGGTAAGGTGGGGGAGGCGGGGGACGGGGAACACAACACTTATTGTGCAGGGTGCTATTCCGCATAAAATCAGCAGCAATGTTGAAAGGATCGCTCATTTCTTCATGACGTTAGAAAGGCACAATTCTGTATTTTTCATTGATAATTCCTCTGATTCTTCTCATTCTATTAAATAGACAATACTTAAAGGGGCCATGTAATGCAAATACATGTTGACTTCTTTTGATCTGTATTAGTGTATACATCAAATATTGTAAAGTACTGTAAATGAAATATGTTTTGTTCATTTTAGAATATTTTTGCAACTATTTTGTTCATCTTGCTAAGGCAAACCTAAGCTCCACCTTTTAAAAAAAAATACAATTTTAATAACAGAATAAACTTTATTAAATCGGTTCAGAAACGGCTGAATATCATATAAACATATTCAAAAAATTCTTCGCCAGGGGATATTTTGACTTTTTAGAAATTTTTTTAAAAAATGGTTAAAGACTACTTTTTTAAAAATCTGAATATGTTTTTAAAAAGTTGTTGATGATATCTCTATTGAATCATTATTTTAACAAAACATTAAATGCACAATTTAGTATGAAAAATTGCTATAACCATTTTTTTCTAGAGAGCGCCCTCTTGAGTTGTAACAGCTCTTTTTGAATGATAACAGCAGTTTTACTTAAGTCGTTTGTAATTGTGTATACTTTTCGAGCATGGTAAAGTTATAACTATTATTTTGTACCGTAATGGTGCAGGTTAGGGTTACTAAAGTTAAGTTTGACCAATACTCAAGTATCTCTTTAATTATGCAGAGTTTGTTGTTTTTGTACCTACTAGATGTGTATATTTCTAACTGAAATAATTATATATATATATATCGTACATTTTTTAGATACCTCCACTTGTATGCAGCACAAAAAAGAGTTTTGTCACATAACTGGTGGAACTGCTTTACACCAATGTCATTGATGCAAACTGATTTATTAAAAATATTTAATTGAAACATGAATTATGAGAATATGTGAGATCAAATGATGTCTGAAATGCGATGTACTGTCTTCCTGATATTTAATGGATGTTTTATCACGAGTACTTAATTAAAATTTTTAGAAATGTTACTGTATAATCATTATTATGCAGCAAAGAAATGTTTGAAATAAAAACAAGTCGATAGCCGTAAAGTGTCTCGCCCACTTGCACGCATTCATGCAACATTGGACCTCATTTGACCTTAGACCCCAGAATATCATGGAGGCCAATGTAGTTTGGTTACAAGTTACAAGTTTACAAGTTTGGTTACAAACAGATGCAGGGTTGTTAACCCTAATAGACTCTTGTAGGTAATATTTCACATTTGACCTCATTTGACCTTTGACCTTCTTATCTGACCTTTGACCCCAGAATATCATGGAGGCCAATGTAGGACATCTACCAATCAAGTTTGGTTACAAACAGATGCAGGGTTGGAAAGTTATACTTCACATTTGACCCCATTTGACCTTTGACCTCCTTATGTGACCTTTGACCCCAGAATAGCATGGAGGCCAATATAGGGCATCTACCAATCAAGTTTGGTTACAAACAGATGCAGAGTTGGAAAGTTATCAAACCTAATAGACTCTTGCAGGTAAAATTTCACATTTGACCCCATTTGACCTTTGACCTACTACTGTGACCGTTGACCCCATAATATCATGGAGGCCAATGTAAGGCATCTACCAATCAAGTTTGGTTACAAACCGATGCAGGGTTGGAAAGTTATCAACCCTAATAGACTCTTACAGGTAAAACTTCACATTTAACCCCATTTGACGTTTGACTTACTTATGTGACCTTTGACCCCAGAATATCATGAAGGCCAATGTAGCTGGCATCTACCAATCAAATTTGGTTGCAAACGGATGCAGGGTTGGAAAGTTATTCACATTTTTGTTCTCCCTCCACCTACGGTGGGCTCCATAAAAACTACATGTACATGTACTTCAGTTTATAAGAGTTGCTGCAGTAATTCAATGGCATATTGATTATGTCCAGTAATTTAAATAGTAAATTTTAAGGCATTTTTTGCCAACTCTTTACATAAACAGATAAGTTATGATATATTCTTTCACATTGTTTGTAATAAAAGCATATTTGTAAAATTTTGTGTGGGGCATTTCACAATACTTTAATTTAGCTTTTTAGGCAGTTTTGTTTTTCACACAAACAACATACAAGTCATGCAGTTTATCAACCTAAGAGAACAATTCTAACTATAATTTGGAATGAGACTTGAAATGACATGGGCAATTATTGTGTATTTTTAAAATTAACTTGATTATTTAAACAAATTTTACCTCACACTTTTCAAAACTATGTTGTGTATTTGTTTGTATTGTTTTATCATAGAAACATACCATATTACCTATTTCACATATTTAGTGCTATAATAATACTGAATCAAAATGTATTATTTGCAGTAATTTTTAATCAACTCTGTGGTCTGAGACCCTACTATTATTACAATGATATTGCATGAAAGCATTAAAACAGTATGTGACAATTCAATTTAACTTATTGTGTATTTGGTCTTATTTCTGTCTTTTTTTTAACTTGCAGATACATACAAAAATTGCATGGTTCAGATAGAAACATTATTTAAATGGACTCTTAAAAGAATATTTTTATAGTAATGAAATTGTTTTAATATAATGAAATTGAACATTCTACATGTATTAGCCCGTTGTTAAGAAGACTAAATAATGTGAAATTGTGATTGAATAATTGACTGGCCTTATAAGTGGTAAATGGTATCAGTCGCTAGGATCATATTGCACGAGTCGAAGACGAGTGCAATATGATCCTAGCGAATGCAATATTTCCTGAGGAAAACATAAATAAATAAAAACATAAATCTTCATCCGCCTTGTGTATGGAAGAAGACTATAATACATTGAATATCAAATTACTTACACCCATAAAGGATGCATACTAAACCATATTTATACCTGCAAATCCATTATGTCTTTAATAAATACGTGTATGAATTTGCTCACTTACGCACTGGATTGAGCGCGCCTATAGGCCCATTGATGCTCAACGGATAGGAAATATCATAATTATGATAGTGCACTGCTAATTCACATTTGTAGAGTTGCAGAATTAATACCTGTAACATAGTAATATCATAACAATAATGCGCGCTATGAAAGACAAACCCGAGACGGAAACAAAATACCTGATTTATTGAATTGAAAAAATGGCGTGTATGTATAAATAATGTGATATTATTAATTCAGTGGTATACATCACTGCAATTACCTGCACGCGAGACCATTTATACAAAAGTACAAGTAATTACAATCATGCTAATGTCCACCCACTCACTCAATCAACCCTTTCCGCCCATTCATCAAAGCATCAATTGATCTGATTCATTAATATTCATCAATCATCGGTGGCGTAGCTGGGGGGGGGGGGGTAGACATGTGCCCCCTCCCCTTCATTAATTTGCAATAACAATACAAAACACAGGGGTAGACATGTGCCCCCCCTCATTAATTTGCAACAACAATACAAAACACAGGGGGTGGACATGTGCCCCCCCCCCTCATTAATTTGCAATAACAATACAAAACACGGGGGTGGACATGTGCCCCCCCCCTCATTAATTTGTAATAATACAAAACAGTATACACAGAGGGGGGGGGGGGTAGACATGTGGCCCCCCCCCCCCCCCCCAATCATTAATTTTCAATAACAATACAAAACACAGGGGGAAGACATGTGCCCCCTCATTAATTTGTAATAACAATACAAAGCAAAAGAGCAAAATAAAGAAATACAAAGAATGTGCCCCAATATTTTGTGATCCACCCCTCCCCCCCAAAAAAAAATAAATAATAAAATCAGTCAGCTGAATGATATACCACTGATGATCATCCATTCTTATCTTCATTCAAACATCTATTCTTAAATATGTGTGGGATCATCCATTGCTTGATCAGCCAGCAGTGGCACAGCTACTGGGGGGGGGGGGGGGGGAGGGGGGCATGACGGCATTTACCCCCCCCCCCCACCATTATTTGACAAAAACAATAAAAACATAACATGAAAAATAAAGAAATACAATAAGGTATTCCCCCCACCACCACCACAATAAAGTGCATGCCCCCTCAATCTTTCCGACCTCCCTACATCACATTCAGCCAGTACTTATCATCCAAATCTACAAGTATTAAGATTTGTGACTCCGCGTTTCATATGAATATAACGTAGCCGGAAGGCTATAGATCATTCATTCATATCCCCTACCCCTAACCATTTCATATTGAAGCACAATCAAAGGCATTCAAATGCATTCATAGTGTTTATCATTCAGTGACAAAATATGTTTTTAATTCATAAAACTGACAAATTGCATCACATGATTGAAATATCTACATACAAATACACTATGTATAATAAAATGCATCACAATTACAATGAAGGCATGCATTACTGTTCTACAGAATATAACAGTTTCCATAATATGGGACAACTTTGAATTGTAAATACACACAAATATATACTGATCTGGAGCCTGTTGCATAAAAAGATGTGATAAATGGCAAATTCTGCAAATGTGTCTACATAAGCAAGTCAATTTTGTTGGCTGAAATGCATGTTTTTCTGACTTGCAACTTTGCAATTGATCAAAACACTTCATGCAATAGGTCCCAAGAATAACACTCATGACCGTTTTCATTTGCTTATATCACGCAGTGAAATGAGCAAAAGTGACCAGCGCCTTACATATCACACATGCACATGTGAATACAAATTAAATCCTCTTTAAAAATCAGGAGATATGCAGACTTCATGATTTTTTAAAAGTAAAATGAGTATAAGTGACCACAGTGCCAAAAAAAGATATCAAAATAAATTTGTCTTTATCAAATGGGTCATTAGCTCATGATCCATCTAACAGATTTAAATATTCAGGCACCCTTTATTTATGCACCTTCTACATACATAGGCACCCTTTATTTAGGCACCCTTTATCTAGGCACCTTTTATTTAGGCACCCTCTACATAGGCACCCTTTATTCAGGCACCCTTTATCTATGCACCCTTTATTTAGGCACCCTTTGTCTAGGCACCTTTTATTTAGGCACCCTCTACATAGGCACCCTTTATCTAGGCACCCTTTATCTAGACACCTTTTATTTAATCACCTTGTAATAGGAAGACCAAACTTGAATTTTTTGTATTCCACCAAGCTAGAGAACCACATTATAACAAATAACGAAAAACTTGGGACTATAGGCCTACTAATTACCTTATTTTATCAGGTACTTTGTTATAGGTATATAACCAGCTAAATGACCTTGTTTTAAGAGGGTTTTGTTGCAGCATGGGGGTGTTGCATGAAGAGTTGCAATCAATCGCAAGTCAGAAAATATGCGCATTTGAGCCATTCAGGCGCATTTTCTGACTTGCAATTAATCGCAACTCTTTATGCAACACCCCCCTGAGCTCTTTATATTGAGGTTGCACTGAAGTATACCCATATTTAAAAAAAACATTACTTACACTTTTTAAAGAATCATATATGTTAGAAGCCACCATTATTATGATAGCTCCGACAATTAATTTGTTACAAAATACCATTGTACATAAATAGTTACTTTATTAATTATATTTAGGTCAATAGAGACATTATCTTTAAATTCTTTGATTTTTTTCAACACCATAAAAAACACTTTGTACATGGATATATGATACTAAACTATACTATATGATTTGTGAAATATGAAACACATACATATCACAGCACTTTTTAAAACATTTTTTCTTTGGTACACCATTGATGTGTTTTGTTATGCTCTTTGCCTATTTGGTAAATAATGTCACGCAAGAGTTCCACATTTTCAAATTAACCCATACAGAACTAGTCCTGAAATATTTGGGCGGAGTCTATGGAGAATGAAAGTTAACTACCCAATTCAAACCAATTTCAATGGGTTAAATGAATAATTTGTTATGCTATTCAAAGCATTGATTTAACTGTTAATTTTCACCATACAAATGAGAACAGATTGTCAAATTCACTAAATATACTGTACAAGTCAGACCCCAAAATAAGGCCTACTTAATACTGTCTATGAATAATCTTGATGTATTTTTATCACAGTGCTAAATATTGATAAATCATCTCATTGTAAAATGTCCGATGATTATATGTCTCACTTAATTTTTTACACCCAGTCTGAATTTGAATAACTACTATTCACCGACTTTTAAACTAAATACATAAGGTGACAATACATATACATATACATGTACATTATATTCAATAATATTTGATTGTGAAATTCAAACTATATATGTGACTAAAGAACAGCTCAACCATTTGATATAACTTCATGCATATTATCATAAGGAATGTCCTGCAAAATACTTTCCAAAAGTAAGAAAATAGTGTCTTTAGATATTTAATTTCAAACATTTATTATATCTTGTACAATTTCTATCCAATTTCTAAGAATATTACTTGTTCACTATGTTTAAACTGAGTTGTCATTTCAGTAATTGAAATTGAGTTGTTCAAAGAGTAAAAATCCGCAGAAACAAACGGGACAGGTTGTGCTGTTGACCAAATTTAGTGACCATGTTAATAGTAGGCACAATTGTTTACGAGTATACGATTTGAAGTAGACATAATTATGTTAATTGTTACATAGTGCTCAACTAGTGATGCACAGAGGCACAAATACTGATCATGTATTGGAAGCATGGTAAATTTAATAAGAAGTGAACAATGACTTGGGAAAAATGAAAATGCAAAAATAAAGAAAGTTATCCAAACTGATGACCTTGTATGCAAATATATATAAAAATGGACGCCAAGTGATACAATTATAACAGTAAACACGTACCTTGTTGTAAAGTAATACCAAAACTTGTTTACTTAACCAATAATATATATATACACCATAATTCAAACAATTGAGGTAATAAGAGACACAATACGGTGATCATTAAAATACAACATCGACAAGAATCTTGCAACAAACCTTCAGGAATCGTAACATTTTAGATATGTAAGTAACTATGGAAACATACACCTTTTCACACAAAAATCAAACTATATGATACATGCACAGAATATATCGCCGAACAGTGTCCTACCATTGATCATTTCCAGGGGTTTAAAATTAGTAATAATTTTAGCATTATCTTGATTTCAATGACAATGACAATGAATCATATGATAATGAATAATAAATAAAGAACATATCAATAAACCCAATAACTTTCATGCCCTAACTTGCTCCCAAAGTGCCTATTTAATGAGCTTAATCTAATCATTATTGTGTAATTGAGGAATTTTGGTTGAGCATATTATGGGCTATTTCTCATGTAACATCATGTATAGACTTTCTTAATTGGTCATTATTATAACAAAAATTAGCAATTTGGTTTTGTGTATAGAAGGCATAGATAATAAATAGTGAATACAATGCAAACTACCCCATGAAATGAAATTAAAATAGTATGTGCTTCACATAACAAAATTATGAAAATTACATTATATTTATTGTTATTTATTAAATCAATTCATTGTTTTAATTAATTTGTGTTAAAATAAAATTTTGTTTTTAAACAGGGTAGCCTAATCAGTGATTTTGTACTTTTTTTTTCAGGGGGCCCAGTTTACAAAACATCAAGAAATTTTGTTGGTAAAAATATTGTCCCTTATCATATTTTGTATCTTCTTTCACAATAAAACTTGATTTCCCATCATGAGACTTTGGCACACAATGGTAATTCATTTTTGAATACATATGAATGATGAAATTGTATTTAATCTAAATCCTAAACTCTGAATTATGTACAATAAAAGTTCTGAATAAAGGATTGAAGAAGATGGCAACTATTTTGAAGGTATTTAACAATCAGGCATCCTATCACAAAGCCAAATCATATCTCAAAGGAATTTTTAATGTAAAGTTGCAATTTGTTGTCATTCTCTAATCGAAAAGACAATATTTAGACTATGTCTGTCATATCAAATGACTCTCTAGAATGCATGCAATTGTGAATCATAATTTAATTTTTTAACTGTAAAAGTAATTGAATCGCTAAAAGGTAATTCATTGGATTTATTTGGCTGTCAATTGATTGCAGCAGAGGTCATATGGTCAAACTAGTGCAGTCACATGATTACATCTGAGGTAACATGATCAAAATAGCAGTTATTTTGTAATTATAGGTTTTCCCATTCATTTTAATACTTTTGTCATTCAATTTCATTAATTTGTCATTCAAATTCGTCCCGAGGAACCACCAGAGCAGAAATCCTAACTTCAATTTCGTTTTTCGTCGATCAATTTAACACAAAGACCACACAATTTAGTCATTAGTCACACATTTTCGTCAATTGCAAATCAAATTTGTCGGTCACAGTTGCTGAACACATAAAAGCGAAAGCAATTTCGTCAATTGGCAATCAATTTCATTAAAACTCTATTCAAAGGTGATATCATCCCCGCTAATCATTAGTAGTCCACTGCATACTGGTTGTCGGACTTTTGCCTCTTCTTACTTTCTTGATACCTCTTGAAAGAGTACCAAATCCCGACGCCATAGCTGGCCACCGCAATGAAGCCAAATACCTGGGTTGGAGAAAAGTTCAAATAAAGAAAAATGAAGATTAAAAATAGTAAGTGTACAGCAAAAAAAATCCTGTTTTCTAGGGCTACTATTTCTGGTGCCATGGCTGTCCACTGCAATGAAACCAAATATCTGGGTTGGAGAAAGGTTCTAATACTGGAAAATTGAGATTTTAAAAAATATATTAAAAAATTGTTTAAAGGGGCTAAACATTCATGTATTTTTTTAATTGAAATCCTAAATTACAAAGAGAGAGAGAACAACAGAAACAAAGTGAGATTGTAATACTATACAATTCATTCATTCATGATATGAACATTGACATTCCACTATTTTTTTTTTGTTGAAAAATAAAATACAAAGGAAGTGAAACTATCATCCTTTGAATATTATATATTTTGCGAAAGGAACTTAAACTTCTTGCAAACAAATAAATTACTTAATAATTACTTATGTTTTTCATACCGTAAACCAGATGACTTTGGCCACTTTTTGAGAAGGATATATTAAGCCTCACTTTTTAGAACAAATTTCTGATTTTTGTACATTACCCTATTAGAGTATTATTTAAATCAATAATAAATTTGTTCCAAAAAGTGAGGCTTGATGAAAATACACCCTTCTCAAAAAGTAGCCAAAGTCACCCCGGTTTATGGTACTAAATCTAAATGTAACTTACCGCTGATGCTATTTCCAGTGCACTGAAACTGATGAGAACTGGGATTCCAATGGCAACGTAGAGGATGCATGCCACAACACACACCAAAATATCCTGCAAAATAAAAGAATAAACATATTTTATTCATATTACCCTCTAAGATGCTGATGATTATTAGTCCAATAAATATGTTAGTAAAGCCAACTTTTCTATGCAAAAAATCTTTAAATTGCAAAATCACTATTTTAAAAGTTATTTTTTAACTCACTTGATGCGGTGTTGAAACAGTGTTAATTTTCTCTGATGAGTGAGTGCTTGGAATGAAAAATTCTGTATGATCGTACCTATCTGTACAGGTATGAATCAACTTCTGTTGTGTTTTTCAATGAATCTTTACTTAGCATATTTTGGGGGGCTTTGTGTTTGCATCTCACATTGCAGTTTCACACATTTATGATTAAACATTACTTCATTAGACAAATCTCTGATGATTCTGTAGAGCTTATAATAAAAAATTGAAATCCACTGAAATGCAAATTAGGCAATGGGAACAGCATTTTTTGTATTCATATTTAGCCCAAAGAATGATTACATAATACAATTTACAAATCTTTGCTTTGAAAGTATTTCAGTGTTGGTAAGCCAAACAATTTAGCATAAATTGACTCACGACTGAGAAATTCTGATTGAGCTGAAATAAAAGTCATCTTGAAGCCTACTTATTCCTTTTTAAAAATAATTTTCCAAAATATCTTCATACCTTGAAGAATATTTCCTCACTGTACTTTTTTTTTTAGACATGCGGTATATGCTTGCCCTTTCCGCAAAGTAAAATTGCGGGCCATTACTTATTTTGAGCCATGTCCCTGTATGGGTTGACTCTGTCTTACAATCTCAGAATACATACAGTATACCATTTAACATTAATTATTGTAATGTATACATTCATCTCCCATTCAGCACTCAACAACATTGAAAGGAATTAAACATCCTCTGGCTGATTCAGTTTGAATGCATGAAATAATACAGAACCTCCAAAATGTCAGACATGCCCCTGATGGGCCTTCCCATCTAAAAAAAAAAAAAAAAGTAAAGGGGCCAATGGTTATCACCCCTACAATTCCAATAACATAATTTTTGCATACATAAAGGATGTATCCTTTTAAACTCACCGCTAAAAACCAATTAAACTTGGTTATTTTCTTGTAATTGTGCGTCCCAAACATGAAAAAGATGACAAGAGTAGAGACCCACCCCAGGAGCGTTGCAATGATGAAGAAGACAACGGCAACACCACTGCCTGCTATACACGCCAGCAGGAAGGCCAGGAAGGACCAGCCCTGGAAGAAAAAAAAGAGGTGCATTTATATTATAATATTAGAAATTGGGAATTGAAACTTTATTCTCCATTACATTAAAAAACATTAAAGGTAAACAGGAAAAGTTATTTGTCACTTTGACAAATTAGGTGAATACATTAAAAAAAAGAATTATCCCTTTGATCTTTCAAAATAACATTGCATAAGGGCAATTCCACGAAAAATGTTACCCAAGGGTGGAAAATGAAATTCATGGGACAGCCTTGTTAACTACTGGATAGTAATGAGGAAGGACCATATTTTGATGACTAAAGGAAAAAAGTTTGAAATTCAATGCTTTTTTGGGGGGGGCCATTGAAGTTGGACAAAAACATGTATTACCCCCCAAAATGATGAAATTTGCATGCATTGTTTGTGAAATAAAATGTTAAAATATGGATCACTTCAGAACAATAATTCTAGTACTTCTAATGTCTAGTTTATGCTTTGTTTTAACATCATAGGAAAGGAAATTGTGTACAAATCTTTACTTTTTGAAAACTGTTATTGGATAAAATCTTGATTCTTACAACATTGATGTGTAATGTCTGTGACGTTTTAGATATAAAAGTTTTTGTAGTTCTAAGCACAAGTCTTAATTCAATTTAGTTCAAAATTCATTTGCAAAGCTAGAATGTGATATCATAAAGTATATCAAGAGTATTTACAAAAATAATTGATGGTTTGTCCAGAATAGCATCACGGACATTATGTCACGGACATTACATACACAGTGAAAAGTATAAACCAGAACGTCAATGACGTAGCGCTCATCCGCCATCTCGCAACATCAAATATCGCAAATTTCATGTGGTACACTTTTCAACTGGTCAAAAAATAAAAATTTGATGCCCTGGAAGGGACATGGGAAAAAATTAAAAAATAAAAAAATAAATTAAAAAAATAAAAATAAAAATAAAAAACAAAAAAAACAAAAAAAACAAACAAACAAAACAAACAAACAAACAAAAAATAAATAAATAAATAAATAAATAAATAAAAATAAAAATAGAAAAATTAATAAAAATTAAATTTAAAAAAATTAAAAAAATTAAAAAATAAAAAATGGAGAAAAATTTCAAAATTCTGTGTAGAAGTTTAGTGTACCAAAGTAAGCTCTACCAGATAAAGCAAACCAAATCAAAATCGGTCGAGAAATGAAGGAGAAGAAGCATTTTTTGTGATTTCGAATAATTTGCATAAATTACCATAGATAATGAATTTCATGAATCTGTATAGAAGTTTGAAATCCCCCTCTTAGCCCTATCTTATGAAACCTAGCCCTATTAGATAAACCAAACAGAATGAAAATTGGTCGAGAAATGAAGGAGAAGAAGCATTTTTTGTGATTTCTGGAATAAATTTGCATAAATTACCATAATTAATTAATGGAGAAAAATTTCAAAATTCTGTGTAGAAGTTTAGTGTACCAAAGTTAGCTCTACCAGATAAAGCAAACCAAATCAAAATCGGTCGAGAAATGAAGGAGAAGAAGCATTTTTTGTGATTTTTGGAATAAATTTGCATAAATTACCATAATTAATTAATGGAGAAAAATTTCAAAATTCTGTGTAGAAGTTTAGTGTACCAAAGTTAGCTCTACCAGATAAAGCAAACCAAATCAAAATCGGTCGAGAAATGAAGGAGAAGAAGCATTTTTTGTGATTTTTGGAATAAATTTGCATAAATTACCATAATTAATTAATGGAGAAAAATTTCAAAATTCTGTGTAGAAGTTTAGTGTACCAAAGTTAGCTCTACCAGATAAAGCAAACCAAATCAAAATCGGTCAAGAAATGAAGGAGAAGTAGCATTTTTTGTGATTTTGAATAAATTTGCATAAATTAGCATATATAATGAATTTCACGATTCTGTGTAGAATTTTTAAATCCCCCTCCTAGCCCTATCTTATGAAACAATCAGAATCAAAATCGGTTGAAAAATAACGAAGAAGAAGCATTTTGAAAATTGTGGACGGACGGACGGACGGACGGAAGGACGGACGGAAGGACGGACGGAAGGACGGACGGACGCCGGACGCAACGCCATGGCATAAGCTCATCGGGCCCTTCGGGCCGGATGAGCTAAAAAGCAGAGCTAAAAATTTTCAAGCATTATTTTCTTATGTAAATGTCTTATTTTAGCCAAGAAATAAGATAACCCCAAGAAACAGAGGGACTACTTACTACCTTCCTGGTTCAAGTTTTAATAAATTGTATCGGTTATCAGATAGTGAACTTTAAGTCAGTACTCAGAACTATTTATAAAACTAAATTCCTTGCTCAATTTGAACATGCATGTCTCAATAATCAATAAAGACTTGACTATAACTTACTGGGAGGAGAAAGAGATGGTTAAATCTCATATAGTATGATCAAATTGCAAAAATTATACTCTTAGTCCATGATTTTCCATGTGTTATGCCCATGATGTACACAACTTTTTTTAATTTTACAATTTTTTTGCACAAAACAGCATCGTACCTCATCAACAATATATAATATTGTTTTAAATAGTTAAACATTTAGTTTACTGCACATTCTGTTTAAAAATTTCAAATTTTACAATAATTTAGGGAAAAAATATTGCTATTTTTAAAATAATTTTTTGCTAATTAAACAAAAATTTGAAATATGAATTTTTTTCTCAAAACTGTTTGATTACATATCAAATGTACCATTAAAAATTTTCATGCACAATGGAGCATTTTTTGCGAGTTATTTTTAAGTATAGAGAAAGTGGACAAAAGTGTAATGTCCGTGATGCTGAAAATGTAATGTCCGTGACGCAACGTTTTGTTGTCTAGATCACATATGCCTGGTCCGTTTCGCAAAATCCAACTTGGATTCAATTCATTATTGCCTTGTTTATAATTTAATACCCAAATCAACTTTGTGAGGTCTCAGAACTCACAGACTTTTGCAAAGATGTGTATTGATGCAAAAAGTCATGTCCAAAAAATGTAATGTCCGTGACGGCGCACATTTTGAAGAATTAAATTGGATAAATGTTCTGAAACTTTTTTTGCATACTTAACCAGGCTATTGCTTTGTAATCAAAATAAAAGTTAGACATTAGTTAGAGGTATGAATTAGTAGTGGCATTGGAAAGTCATGAAAATTCTCTGATTTGTAATGTCCGTGACGCTGGAGTTGCCCATAACCATGATCCTCATTTCACTGCATTTGGATATAGTGTTCCATTATTTTATAAGTCAAGTTTCACGTCTTTGGCATCAATCAACCCTGATATATGAAACAATAACAAATTACCTTTTACCCCTATTTCATACTAAAGAAAGCAGTCTTATTCTTGAAATGGTTAGACAATCTTGTTCTATAAACATGTCATGTATCAAGTCATTGACATGAGCATATTCACAGATATAATATGAAACAAAAAATCATTTGACCTTTGACCCTTATTTGTAAAATGGAGAGAGCGAGGTGTTTTTTTAATGAAATGGTAAGTCAATTACTAGTATATACATTCAGTTTCAAGTAATTGTCATCAGTCAATCCAAACAAATGATACAATAAACCATTTATAAAGTATTTGACCTTTTGACCCTTATTTGCATACTATTACTAAAGAATACATTTTCAGAAATTGGTGTTGATAAAGTTGTTACCAGATTTACCAAAACCTTTTTTCAGCAAAAGCTGTGAGATAGTCCGGAGCACAGCTCTTGCTAAAAAAGTGCCGATATTTCCAATTTGTTTGCACATCCGAACTAAATCAACTCTGTATTTTAATGATCCTATATTCTGAATAGTGTAAAAATTTGGGTAAGAAATAAATTCTGGTACAATTTATTTCATGTTTTCTGTCGGCAAAAAACAGTCTTATGAAAATGCATTGCTTTGCGTCAGAACGTTTTGTGTAGCATATAAACAAAAATGTTGGAATGATAAATGTATAATGCTCTACCAACATTCTTCTGAACTAGTTCAACATATATGTAGCATCTCATAGTCTAGATCGACAAATCTATCGCTTTCATGGCCTTTTTGACATTATTATTGTTATTTTCACTGTCGGCATTCTAGCGATAGACGCTATCTATACACTGTGCCTTGCGCAGTAAGAACACCGTAGCTCGAGAGTAAAAGTTAGTTACGGAAAATCATTTTTTTTTTCCACATACAGACATAAAACACCACATTCTCACACTTTGAGCGACATTTGTAGCCCTATCAATACATTTAGGGCTGATATAATACTTTAACTCAACGATATCGTGTGTCGCTATACATGTCATTCTATAATTACGGCGAATTGTGAGATTTTCCTCTTACAGAACTTGGGCGCGCCAAGTTATAGCAGCTTTGCGGCGCGCGCGCTGTACCGTACCTAGCTGCCTAAGTTTCTGAAAAAGCGTTCGCGCATACGGATGCACGTTATATATTTTTTTTTTGCAGTTTGAACAAAAAGTACCGCGAAAGACCGAAGAAGAGGCATGGAAAATTTTGGAAAATCTCACAATTCGCCGTAATTATAGAATGACATGTATAGCGACACACGATATCGGTGAGTTAAAGTATTATATCAGCCCTAAATGTATTGATAGGGCTACAAATGTCGCTCAAAGTGTGAGAATGTGGTGTTTTATGTCTGTATGTGAAAAAAAACAAAGATTTTCCGTAACTAACTTTTACTCTCGAGCTACGGTGTTCTTACTGCGCAAGGCACAGTGTATAGATAGCGTCTATCGCTAGAATGCCGACAGTGAAAATAACAATAATAATGTCAAAAAGGCCATGAAAGCGATAGATTTGTCGATCTACTCATAGTCATACTTGCACTTTATTGTATGTCTTGACCCCGACCTTCATTTGGTGAAACGGTCATTACCAGTTTCATGTAACTTTGTATTTTTCCATCACTCGTCTCATACATATTCATATATTCGTATCACGTGCGTTCAACCCTCCAATCACGCATCGTGATTCCGCCCCGTGATTTCCAACGTGTTATGTTGCGTGATCAGTGAACATGCTTTTCAATCCTCAACTCACAATCACCCCACACACACATACACGTATGAACTATGACGTAACTCTGACTACACATAATTATAATAGTTATACCTCAGTCAAGACTCAAGTCAAGTCATGAAACCTTGCTTGATGTTTCCAATGAATATTAAATAATCTGATTCTGATAATGGAATAAAACAACTGGAAAAACAAACTTAGTTTTTCCAAAAAATGTTCACTTTTCAAAGAATGGCCCATTACCAATACCAAGTATACAAACATGGAACTGGTCACACTCACACTGTCTTTAGTCACACTCACAGCTCAGTACCGTAAATTGAGTAATAATATTGCACCAGCAATTGCCAAATACTAATTCAGTAATCATGCCAGATATTATTACGTTCCCACTCGTAAGAATCGGTGTTATGGTTAAAAAATAACACAAGAACTTACAATTTGCTTTGCTTTCAGGATACCATGAATCGACTTTACGTATGACATGTCAAATCCGCATTTTCGTTCTCCATGATCAGGTGAATTTGCTGGAGGATCTGTACCCGAAGCTGACATATTTGTCCCTTTTCACAACTTTTTTATTCGAAGTTCAGACTCGACAACAATAATATAGTTGTGAACGTACGTACGTGTGGGCGTGTACAGGTATGAAAGGCAACTCGTGTCAAATAACACAAACACTCCACGCGGACGTCATTGTAGCAGTCTCGCAGTAATTTATGAGTCAGAGTTTGTCAGACGTTATCTACTCACTTCAAATAAGCAAACTCGTAGTTTTGAACTACGTGTCATGTATGTCTCATAAAACTGCATCATGAATGATAGACTATTTTAGACACGAGTCTCGGATCTCGTTGGAACTCGTTGTGTATAAATACCAGCTGGGGCTTAAAATCCAATAAGCCAGTTCGTAGTTACAATCTGCGCATGCGCGTATTTACTTCCGGGTATTTTGCTATTCCATCGATCGTGAGAATCAAAGGAGCCACACGTGCAATTGAATGCGAATTATTTGTTTACGTTTTTAAAATCTGGATCAGGATAAAAATAAGCCCATCGTTTTTGTATTCACCACATCAAAGGTTAATATCATAATATGTACTATTTCATAGAACAAGAACCGGTTTTATAGAATGTGTTATTCATGTGTAATGATGATATTTATTGATCAATAATTTCACCGAGCCTTGCTTGGCCTGGCTAGGTTGGGTAGCACGAACTGGGTACGTACACACGTAGGTGTACATAGCATTGTGCGGAGATTATCGTCTTCCGCTTGCTGCACTATCCAACGCAAAAACAGTTTTTGCCGGCTGATTTCTCTCTCCCTTTATTAGCAAATGCAAACAAAATTTCGTTTATGTGATCCACAATTTATATAAATTGATAATGATTACCGACTTTCTTGTTTTGAAGACCGCAACATGTAGAAAAAATTATTATATCCCGTCTGTTTTCCTTGCCGATGGCGTCCTAAAACATAGCGTTCAATTATTGAACAGTACAGTGTACGAATGGGCGATGTGCTTATCTCCAGTCTTGTAGCATTATTGCGTGTGAATGATCCACCTGGATCATTCACAAGAAAGTTGATTACAAGAAAGTTGATTTGGAGAAATATCGACAAATTCTTGAAGATATTTTACATCAGATGTATTCTTTATGAGTTTATGCAGCTGCTCGTATAATTTCCACTTTGATTTTATGCATCTAATGTTTGTTTTATGCTGTCAAACTAAAATTATCCGGTAAAATGACATGATAGCATACACTTTACTGTACGTTGATAGCCCGTTGATGGAATATCGGACTACGCCCTCTGACGTCACCCAAGCTCCATAGTCTAATTACGAACTGGCTTTAGCAGCTATTAGTATTTTTATTTACTCATGCATATCTGAATTTAGGCCTGTCTTATTTACTTATTTACTTATATTATTTTTTGGTTATGACTTATTCTGCTGAATCTTGTATTTTTTTAAAAAATAATTATTTGCATCATATATGTTCTTGTTTTGTCTTGTTTTCAATAAGGAAATAGTACAAAAGCATGTTGAGTTCCCCCTTTTCCTTGAATTCCCTTGCAATTATATTATTTTGTTGAATGTTAAAGTTATGATAAATTTGTATATCAATATGTAAACATGCAGTGTGAATTCTAAATAAATGTTTTTGAAATTGAAACTGAATTGAAATCTAATACATGCCTTTTCAATAGGCAACTTATTTATCAAACATTAGGATCTGCAATAATCTTTGAGGCAGATCACTGCTCAGGAGGTAGGCCTCCTTGGGCAGATTAATCAGAGTAAAAAGAAGGCATTTCGTCCTTTTGTAAGTGTGTATAGACTATAACAAAGGGCAAAACAACCAATACTATTACGCACTGGCGTATCAAGGATTTTTTCAAGGGGGGGGGGGGGGGGGGGTGTCGGTCAAACATTTTTGAAGGGAGGGTGTCCATCAAGAATTTTCGAGGTCGAGACCGATCGAGGCCCGCTCGTTAAGTTGTGGCCAAGACCACTTAAAGGCCTATGCTATAAGGGGAATTTACCTCGAATAGAGACAATCCGTTGTGGAACTGACGTTGAACAGTTTGGCCTATAGACTAGATGTAGCCTAACAGATGCACTATGACTTAAAGGGGTAATACAGTTTTGGTAAGGTTGAACTTTATAGTAACCAAAACTGCAGTAACATTACAAACTAATATTTATAACCCCACCATGCTCGAAAGGTATACAAGAATACAAACGACTACCATAAGTAAAAAGCCTGTTATCATTCAAAAAGCGCCATTAAAACACAAGAGGGCGCTCTCTAATAAGGCATTGGTTTCAACCATTTTTCATACAAAATTATGCATGTGATGTTTTGTTGAAATAATAATTAAATAGAGAGATCATCAACAACTATTTAAAAACCGCTTTTGAAAATTGTGGAAAAAGTGTAAGCATTTCTTTATTTTTTTCAAAATGTCATCGTATTTATTTGAGGCCGAAATAAATACGATCGGATATATTTATTGAAATTTCAGCCATTTCTGAACCGATTTTGACTAAAAAAATTAAAATTGCATGTTCTTTCAAATTCGACACGCAGTTTTTCATTACCTCACGAAAAAATTGTGTTGTGCAGCGCCCTCTCTATCAAAACTGAACTACCCCTTTAACGCAGCCAAAGTTATCAGTTTCCAATAACGATTTTAAAAACCTGACGTCAAGCGCATATTGAATTTGACATTACATGCCTTTCATAAGTACATTACTGTACAAGCTCGAGCTTCGCTTCCAAAGAAGACAATCACAAGGCAGTCTATGATCCAGGGGAGGGCCTATAATTATGGGTGGCCGATACTTGGTACTTGGTAGTTTAATCCTCCAAAATATATGTTGCCGATATATGTTGCAGGTGCCCCATAGTGCCCCCTTCCCCTGTATAAATACACCACTGACACCAAGTTTATAAGACATCTTGCAATTTTTATTTCCATAAGTATGATATCATACTTTGCTCTTTATTGCATTCATGAATACCATGGGCGGAGATCCTATTTATCGGGGGGGGGGGGGGGGGGGGGGTGATCCCCCCCCCCCAATGAATATGTATTACGTAATTATCTACGCCCATGATGAATACAAATTACAACATTTGGCTGTGCGGCCCATCTGCCCCGCCCCTCTCCCTCACCTGCATTCTACTAGTAGAAGTATTGATAGAGACAGATCCGTGTGTCATCATTAGAAGGGTATTAAATCACGGCGGGCTCAGTGCCAGTGGCTAAATGTTCTCCTGCGATAGTTCTGTGTACACTAAAGGAGGCTTTTTATAATAATTCATTTAGTGCAGCGTTGTTGCTGTTTTTTCGAAATAAATTTTGTATCAATATTATTAAAGGGTGCATATTCTGCAATACTCAGTATTATTTTACAGAACATCTTTCAGGTAAACTTAAAGTTACAATACAAAACTATGCATGTTGATCATCTCAGTAAATCTAGACGGAGTGTGATGATTTTGTTTTATGTTGCCTTCATAACAGATTCTGTAACTGTATATAATCGGAAGTCAGCTACATGGCTTCCATTTTATGTTGGTTTCATTATTAGGTGATACGTATAACGTATCACCTATTGTTATTACTCAGCGGGTGCTTCCACAATCGCACAATACGTCACGATCATCTCTGGCTTTGTTTATATAATGTGTGTCATGTTACAAGACTCGATCTCGATAAGATCTTGTTCATAACATATCAAACTATCATGCGACAACATTTGATAACGCTACCACAATCCATCGTCATTTCCCGTCGTCATTCCGATCTCTAAATATACCGCAATTGTGGAAGCAATTATAAATTGTTTTTTTTCTTTCGCAGTTTTTTGTGTGTCGTGTCTGTAAAATTTGGCTGGGGATATGATAATGAAACTTGGTGAATATTATAGACCTTGGTCCGAAATTGTGCACCTGGGTAATGATTATGACGTCACTACCCTGTGACGTCATAGAGACGCCATTTTGTGAAATATTTCAACAGCCGATATCTTTCTTACGTAATGGTATATTTTAACCAAATCTTGTATAATGGAAAGCTAAGGCCAAGGGCTATTTAAAAAAAGTCGCACCCAAGGTCGTACAGACAACGACGGACGCGTACGCGCGCGTCAAAGGGTAAAAATCCTTGAAAAATTCTCAAATCGACCCGCGAACCAATTTTCCATATGTTTTAGGTCATTTCGAGCATTTCAAAATTTTGCGCGCGTGCGCGTTTGCGCGCGCGCTTTTTCACGCGTAGCGCGCACGGAACGAAAAAGTCGCGTTTTTTTTTCTTGGAAACTGTTCCCAATACTTTCTATGATAAATTAAAACAGTTTCCAGATCTCCTCGACCAAAAATGCTCGAATGCGAGGGCGTAAAACCTTAAAATCCGCGAGTGCTGCTATGCGCAAAATATGTACAAAATATGCCCTTTTTTAATTGATAATAATTTTTAAAATCCGTGGTCAATTTTGTTAAAAGTATTTTTCCTTGCAGACCAATGAGTTGTAGATATGACGTCATGCATCCTTATTGCCAACCAAACATCATTACGTAATCATATGACCATGAGAAGTGAACATTAGCAGTTTTCAACGATTTTATCATTTGCGATTATGTATATATCGTGTTTGGATTCCGATATCTCGGTCAATTCTGCTTGAATTTGTCCCAAGTTTTGATATCTTGTAGCTGGGATGATTTTGAACAATTACTAGCTCTTTCCGACCGGAAATGTGCCGATGCGCGCGTGTTACACATGAAATCCGCGCGTGCTGCCATATGTAAAATATGTGAAAATGTGGTAAAAACATGCCCTTTTCAATTGATCATAATTTTGAAAATCCATGTTCAGTGTTTTGGTTGTTATGTATTCGTGACAGAGTATGAGTTGTAGGTATGGTGTGATATTCAAATTTTGCCAATCGGACATCATGACGTCATCAAATTGCCATGAAAAGCGAAAATTAAATTTTGATTGATTTCATAAATTTTGTATTATGTTTGGAAGGTGTAGTTGTGTTTCTATTTCCTTCGATTCTGCTCGAATACGTCTACAATTTTGATATGTTGTAGCGGAGATCTGGAGGAAAAATAATATGTTCCTATTATTTTGCTCAAATAATGGCAACATTTTGTTTTTCCTTTATTGCAATTTAGCATACAAATATTTCAAGATATTCCGAGTAAGCCGTTATATTTCTTTTGTTTCGTAACTTATGGTGTTTTTTAATTAGATGTTTGAAAACAGTAATTGGTTCTCAAAACAGGGCACATCAAATTGGTGTATATAATGTGTTGCCAATTAACGTGACTAAGCCGCCCTCCCCAAAGTATGTGGCTTTGCCCCTATACTACGTCACAACATTTTTATAAAAACGCCCATCTCTTCCAGTATTGGTCAAAATAAACTCTCCAGCCTAGCGTTTGTCTGCAGTAATCCCTATTAGCGCTGCAATAATGGAGAAAGGTGATTTTGACTCGACCTGTATCAACGTAATTCGATCCCTACGAACTGAGTACCGCGATAACACGGCCCTCTCTTCCTACACACGAAGTGGGGATCAAGTATTGTGCCTGGAAAGTTTTTGTCTCTTCTCTGATCAACACGTTATTTTACAGGTAAGACAATATAATTTCTATCTTACATGGATAATTGAAGTTACATCGCATTTTATAATGTTAAGGTAGTCATGTTAAAGTTATATATATTTATAATGAATGAGATGGAAACTAGTGGAATTATGAGGGAAGAGTTTGAGAGAGATTATACTAGTTATAGTCGTATAACTTGCTGAATATTGAGAATAATCTTTGTATTGTTTATGGTAATTATCTAAGTAATAATTATATACTGGTTGATTAATAATATCTGATGTAAAAGAGAGACACAAGTTGTGAATTAATACATGTATATTATAAGTGAGTATACTGTTGCATAAAGATTTAGCATGAGGTACTGCTGTGAACAGTGAAGATTAACTTTGAATGTTCGATGTGAACGGGACTTATAATTATTTTTCTGTGTGTTCTCCTATAGCCTACTTATGATTGTATTTGTGGAACCAGCCAAAGCATAAAGCCGTGTGTATGAAAAGGGTTTAGTTATACGAAACTAAAATTGAGATAAACAAACGTATATTATGCAGTCTGTCTCATTCACGAAATGGTTGACAAAGTGTAGTCTTATGGATCAGACCCATTTAGTATATCATTTTGTATTGTACATCGACGAAACGTACACAATGCATAGTTGACCTTAGAATAGTAATTCAAATTGTCTGGAATATAGAATAACTATATAGGAAGACTGGTAATTGTGTATGTGAAAGATGATGTATTTGCTTCTCTGAGAAACCTCCCAAAAGAATAACTTTGTACGATTGCATGGTTTAAAGGTACACTTGAGTATTGGTACTTCCCGAAATGCCCCATGACACAAAATTGGTTGGTTCTAATTCAATTAGATAGTTCCTTGAATAAAACATGTAAAATGATAATCATTCCCTTTCAAATGTTCTCATAATTGTAAAATTTCATTTAAAAATATTTTATTTATATATCGTCTAGACAATCGATATCTTGATTTTTTTTTAAAATACTTAAAATGCATATACACTTCTTAAAAAAATAAATAAAAAGAGGTTTTTAAATAGTTGATACTATCTTTATCTAATCATTATTTTCACAAAACATCACATGCACAATTTTGCTTTCTTAGAAAGCACCCTCTTGAGTTGTAACAGCTATTAAAAAAAAAATGATAACCGGGTCTTTACTTTGTCGTTTGTTATTTCCTATACATGTCAACCATGGTCGAGTTATAACTGTTAGGTTGTACTGTAATGGTGCAGGTTTTGATTAATAAAATTTAGTTTGACTAAAACTCAATTATCCCTTTAAGAATACTTTTGATAGTTTTTTTCCCCTATCTATCATCCCCTTAGTACACCAGGGATTCAGGAATTGTTTATTTTAGTTCGGTCACTTCACAAACATGTTGTAGATTCGAGTAGCCATTTTGACGCTAGGATTTAAAGTGCCATTGTCAGTTTTGAGATTTAGTTTAGTAATTTGATATATTATACTTTAAGGTTAATATTATTTTATAAAGTTAATATACTTTTTTTTTTAAATATGAAATACATTATTTGATACTTGATTATTATAAGGAGTTTTTGTGATAACTGTTTAATAATGTTTAATGTTTAATAATTCTTTATAAGCATGCATGATAGGTCTGATGGTGACAGGGTGTAGTCTTATCGTTCAGGCCCATGAAAGTATATTACTTTGTGTTATACATAAACTTCACTGTTAGTAAGTGATTGTGTGGTAAATGATATAGTTATTCAAAGTGTCTGGACCATATATAATCACTAGACCCCGTTTACAGTGAGAAAAAGGCAGGGCCGGGCCAGGCCCGGTCCAGGCCGCGGCCGAGTTGGCCCCGCAATTTTGTGCGTTTACAGTGCGAGGCCAGGCCGCGGCCTACATTGTAACCTTCCAATATTTTGTCGTAGTGGCGCTCTAGCTCTGCATGTAAACAAACGATTATTTTGGGGGGCGCGCCGGGGGTCACAGTGTAGATCCGGTCGCGCGCGCGCGGGATATTTCCAATGAATCTTTTCCCCAATTCCCTATGTTTATGCATGTTAAATGCACGGCGAACTTTCGAATATCACACCTGCCCGTACGTACCCTAATATAATAATTGATTAATCTTTGTTCTACCCTACAACACGAGAATATGGACGAGGAAGATCGACTTCGTCGACTTCGAGTGCAAAATCGTGACAATGACAGGAGGATGAGGAGATGGCGATTTGAGGAGAATCGTCGCAGGAAGAATGGCCTGCTGCTTGTGCTCGCCATCACGCTTGCTTGCACCGTAGACCGAGGCGTCTGGTGCAAGTACCGCTCCGGTCATTTCTTTGGCCCCGCAATTGGCCGCGCAATTGGCCCCGGTGCGTTTACAGTGAGAAAAGGCCGGGCCAGGCCGAGGCCGAGACTACCTCCAGAGCTGGTCCAAATGCGCGGCCAGTTTGGCCTCGCAATTGGCCGCGCAATTGGCCCCGGTGCGTTTACAGTGCCTTTTGCTCACTGTAAACGGGGGTCGTGATAGATAGTGGCGTACCAGGATTTTTTCAAGGGGGGGGGGGGGGTATTTCGTCAACCAAAATTGTCAAGGGGTGCCGGTTGAGGGTTGTTAATGAAGAATTTTCCAGGGGTGGGCGTCGATGAAGATTTGTCGGGGGGGGGGGGGGGGGGGGGGTGTCGGTGAAGATTTTTCGAGGGGGGTGTCAGTGAAGATTATTCGAGGGGAGGGGGAAGTCGGTGAAGGTCAAAGGTCATGCGTATCACCTTATTCGTCAAAATGACGAATAACATGTCTAGTTTTTATTGATTTTTTTTTCAAAGTATAATTTGTCCTGCCATGATATTTTGATAACTTTACTAATAAAAATGTTTTTTTTTTCTATCTAACTTCCTATTCCACCTATACACAGTGGGCGAAGCGACGCCGGGGGGGGGGGGGGGGGGGGGTGTGCCCCTTAATCATTTGAACAAACAATAGGAAACATAAAATAAGGGGCATTTTTTGAATAACAATAATAAGGCTGGGCTGATTCCCAATAATGTTGCGTGCCCCTGCAATCAGTCCGACCACAGAAGAAAACTCACAGAAACACTCAGTCCATTGTAGTTGGTCTTGTTGTTCCATAATTTTGGCGGTCAATCAAATGTAAATTTACGCCATAATACTTGATAGTTATAATTATAGAGTTCTATATGTTTAATATGATGCTGCCTGCATGTCCTACCACCGACCATTGAGTCACCGACCATTCACCCATCAACCACCACGTAACGTCAATTACCAATAAAATCTCTCTTTGGTTCAACTTCTCTTGAAGCCGGTCCTACTAAAACACGCGAAGCACTACGAAGCACTAAGGAACACTATGAAGCACTGCGAAGAGCACTGTGAAGCACTACGAAGCACGTGAAGATTCTGTTCAGGGTCACCAAGGAAACACTGCGAAGAGCGCCGTGCTAAAGGAGCACCCCTAGGAGGAGATTCGTTTATAATTGATTGTCAGACGACTGTCGAATCGCTAAATTGCTGATTATAATTATTGGCGTACGTGGCGGAGAGGGTGTGCAGTATAGGCAAAGGATCGAGGCAGAGAGTTGGGGGGGGGGGGGGGGGGGGTGGTCTCGGGTGATTCAAACTCCCGGGAGTTTAAACAAACCGGCCATATGCAGCTAATAACAACCACAACTTTGGACAAACCATGATGTCCTTCCTATTCATGAAACCATCTTGTAGTCAGGTACCATATAGACAAATACAGTGTACCTTCTTTTTTCTTCTCTCGTAAAGTTAAACATAACGGGAAGGGTAATTAATCTGATCTGGTATAGACGGCGGTTCGTCATCATGAGGCAGTGGCGGAGCGTGGTCGGACCGGTCGGACCATAGAGTTATATACTAAAGAATAACTCTATGGGTCGGACTGATTGGGGGGGGGGGGGGGGCAAAAATTATGTATTTCTTGGTTTTTTCAGAAAATGTCCCCTCCTGTTTTCTATTATTTTTTCAGAATTATTGGGGGCACGTGCCAATAATATAGGAAATAAAATTATTATAAGGCAACATTTTTGAAAAACAAAGAAATACATAAAGTGTGCCCCCAATAATATTTCGTGCCCCCCCCCCCCCCCCCCAAATGTAGTCCGCTCACGATACACCACTGGCTGTGGGCGCCACAATTAAAATGATTTGTAGAAAGAAGTTTGTTTTTGCGTAAAGTTGTTGAAAAAGCTATATGCACCCCTTATCTTTGATCTGTTTTGTGTTCAGCTCTTTTTTGTATTGCATTTATTTTCCCCAATAAACACTTAAACGGAAAAAATGTCACACCCAATGTATTTCAAACCATTATTGTTGACATGGCGTAGCTACGGGGGGGGGGGGGGGGCCTGTGCCCCCCAATAATTTTGAAAAAAACAATAGAAAACATGCTCTACCTATGATTCTTGGTCTTTCTGCATTGATTTATGTTATGTTTATTTATAATTTGCACACAAAAACAAAAGTCACTTTAAAAGATTTATGTAATTGCTTTAAATAATAATTTATATTGTTATATTCACTTTGACGATGTCTTATTTTATGTCTATACTTTATTCTCAGTTTCTTGTAATACATGCAGAAATTATTGTGATTAAAAAAAGCATACAGATTGATTGAAATCCGTGATATCTGTGTCAACCACTGGCAAATGACTCGGAGGAGGCAATAATAACAATAATGAACTAATAGGCTACAGTTTTTATAACAATTTCTATAAACACTCAAAAACATTTACTTGTAGTTGTAGACATGTGATCATGCCTTGCATGCTTACGCAACACTAACTAATTATAGCTATTTAGTTATGATCTGGTAAACTTGATATAATACTGCATATATAATTGTTGCAAAAAGCAGTTGACTAGACCCCCTTAGTTTGTTTTCTCTTGATTTAGACTAATTCAGATCCTGTATTAAGCGCCGAAGCCCCCCCCCCACCCCCCCCCCCCCCCCCCCGTCTACGCCATCTGAAATTATAATTTTGTAGGCCCCCTCCCCCCCCCCCCCCCCCCCCCCCCCCCCCCCCCATTTCCATCCCGTGCTTACGCCAATCTGGAATTATAAGTTTGTTTTATCTAGCCCCTCCCAACTTGATCCGACAATCGATCAAGAAGTTAGTTTCCTATACCTACAATACATGATTTTCTTCGCGGTGATTCTCATTGACCTTGAACAGAATCTTCGCTGTGCTTCGTAGTGCTTCGCAGTGCTCTTCGCAGTGCTTCGTAGTGCTTCTTAGTGCTTCGTAGTGCTTCGCGTGTTTTAGTAGGACCCCTTGAAGCTAAGCGCGCGCAGCGCATAATTAGCGTCTTTTCGCTCTGCGACGGGAGTGCGGCTACGGGGGATTTAAATTAGCTTTGATCGTCCCCGTACTCTGGCTACCGTCGCGATCTATTTGCAGTTTCGCAATTCTGAATACGCGGGAGTTTCACTCGTTCCATTTATCATGCATGTTGTACTATAAGCATACGGTATAGGCAGTACAAATCACAACATACTGTGCATGCAGCGCGTGTGTACGAATCAGTGCATGAAACACGTGAGGCAGCGAGCCTCGCCGTCCAAGCGCTCTGATTGGCTGATCACGTACCCGCGTAGCGGCTCTACGCCCGACGTTAATTCGGCGAACTAAGGTCCTAGGTTTGGCCGCTACGGGGAAATTTTCGCTCTGAGTGCGACCCCCCGCTAAGATTAGCGTTGTAGCCATAGTCCCGTCGCCGAGCGAAAAGACGCTAATATGTACTTACGCGATCGTGATTCGTACTACGATGGTGGTGCAAGTGACGATAATCTAAACAAAATAGTGAAAACTAGTGAAAGGTAAGACATTTTTCTGAAAATTATTAGGTTCCGTCAATTTGAAGCGATTCGATACGTGCCCTGTTTTGTTTTATGTGTGACTCTTGAGTGAAAAATATGAATGCAAGATGCGATCTTTCCAGATGCTCTTTTTGTTTTTTTCTGTGTATGTGCATGTGCGTGCGACTGCGACTTGCGAGTGACATTTTTATGCGGCTGCCGCTGCCCGTGTGTCCCCGGGTACCACGTATAGCAAGGGGTTGCAATACCGAACGGGTTGTATTACCGTACATGCAAATTCCAATAGGAAAAACGTTCGAATTTTGAAAGTTGAATTTGAAAGTCGGCATTAACGGAGGATAATTAATGGATGTTTAGCAAACATTTTCCACCATTTCCCGAAGAAAATAAGCGCCCTGAGGCGTTATACGCGTGTTTTGCCGCGCACCAGTGGCAGCGCGCATGTCAATGACAATGACATTCCCATGCAAAACATTCACGTTTGGTGCGTCCGGTTAATACAACCCGGTTTGTGCGCTACAAAAAATTCTGCTCACTGAAAGGGTGCCGTAAAAGTTCAATTTGCGTAAGTTTGCCGCTTTTTTCTACGAAATAAGTTATCAATTCTTTATCTTGAGAATATATAGATCACTTATTTGTGTTTTATTCATATCTCTGTTCTTCATGTTGATCGTTTTCATGGCGTAAAGAAATGGTATCCGGTAATAGGACCCGATACCATACCATAAAGGTGTTGCCACTCGCTCACTTCTTTGATTGAATGACAACACAGCTAAAAGTTGACATTTTAATGGACTGATTTATGCAATAATCGAACGCCCCAATACTTGTTTACATAATATTTTGAAGACACTGATCGGGATGAAATTATACGATTTTAAGCGCCACGAAAATTGGCCTTTTCTATGCCTGCGTCCGCTCGGTTAGGCTCGCCATTGACTTTGTACATGTGTGACCTGTCTCGCGTTTTCTGTCGATTACGTGCAAAGTCAATACTGAGCGGATACCAGGATACAAAGCAACTATACGCAAGCCTCCCTTAAAATCATTAGTTGTCCCGTTTCCGGGATTATTTGTTATAAACGATACTTCCTAGTGTCCTGCTAAGATCCTGGGCTACCACGCCGTGATTCCATTCCACCTCTAAAATCAATAGGTGATATTTCCGACACAAATCAGAAGATGGTCTAAAAAAGTGACGCAAATTTCTAAAAACAAGATATCCGCGAGCTAAATTCATCTTGGTGCAAAGAACTGTCCTTTTTCAACTTTAAATTTAACGTAATGACTTGAACTTTAGGGGTTACATTCCGAAAATAGAAAACACCGCGCATACGCTTGCACAGCGCGCGTACTGCGCGCAGTAAGGAAGTAGGTCACTTTTCAGGGGTGAACGTTGTGCATAATCTGCCTCGGGATGAGAGAATTGGGTGCGCGGATGCCAAAACTTGTATGGTATTCCCGGTTGCGTACATCGCCTATTCAGATTGAGCGCGCTGCCATTTTGACAGAGCGCGCTTCATTTTGACAAATCTGCACGCGCGGATGACGTCATCCACACACTAAGATTAAGAAGCCCTTCGATCTTTTTTGATCAATCGTCCAGAGAGGGTCGATGAAAATCACTAAAACACCAGACTTACTTAATTAATGTCCATAATTAATGGTGGACATCATAATTTCAATGCATATTTATCACTTTTTGTTCAAAGATTGTGTTTTTTTCGTTACTTGGGGGGGAATAAAAATGTTTTAAAATGTGTGTAAAAATCATGTGAAATGACGCATTATTTTTTGCCTTAATTTTGTTCTTTTTAATTTTGTCAAATCAGTTTTTTGGATGTATTGTCTATTATATTCTGGTAAAAGAAGGTACCGTAGGTGCTGGAGAACCCGGACGGGGGGGGAACCCGGCCAACAAATGGACAGGGTTACCTTTGAAATTAGATTTGCCGAGAATGCACTGAACATGCGATTCAAAACTTATATCAAACGATTTATCTGCATATTGCTCATAAAATACATGTATATTGCTGTTCCTTAGTCCTCCTGGTTATCCAGAAAATCGCTTGAAAGTCAGTCTTTAAACTCCAACATTTGTTATTTTTTATTTTTTATTTTATTCACGATAATTTGAGATTACAATTTTTATAATCTTTATTCTCGCTTTTGTAAATCTACGCTCAGTAGTTCATTTCGGTAGAAACTTACACCAATTGGACCGTAATATCGCAGTGCCTTCGCTGATAAAAAATTATCGCTCAACGGCAAAGCGGGTTTCCGCACGGCGCGATTTCATGCACGAAGGTTCAATTTATCGCAGTGCAGGAGAACCCGGACACCGCGCACGGTGCGTGTACAAAGTCAATGACGCACTGTGCTATCTGTGTTGTGTGTGACTGTCCGGGTTCTCCAGCACCTACGGTATGAACTACCTATATTTTGATTTTTATAAAGTCTCATAGTCTAGATTTTTTACAATAATCATTTAAAAATGATATCTAAAACCGATTTTATGACAGAATCTGTCCTTCATTTCGCCGGAGCATGTTTCATGTCGTAATCCTAGCATTTATTTCCGTAAATCTGTATTTGTCTAATATTGGAAGTGATTTTGGGGACATGTAAAATCCATAAAAGTTCATGAGACTAGTCATTTACTTCATTAAATCTGTTATATAACTCTTTAAAAAGTGTCTAAAAGCAGCAGAATTGATCGTCGTACGGACACTGTAGAGACATTGGGCCGCCTGCGTGGGCGGTAAATCCCAAGCGCTGTCCGATGCCTGGCCTAAAAAGGCCTAGTCGAATACGCGTCATTCATGGTTTGTAATACCGAATAAAAAGTTCAAATCAGTTATCTGGATGTATTTGCTATTTTATTCTGTTAAAAGAAGGTATGAACTACCTAAATATCGATTTTTTATACAATCTCATAGACTAGATTTTATACAATAGTCTTTGAAAAATGATATCTAACTCGAGTTTTGTGACAGGATCTGTAATTCATTTCGCCGGAACATGTTTCTGTCCGTAATTCTAGCATTCATTTCCGTAAATCTGTATTTGTATACTATTGGAAGTGATTTTAGTGACTTTTACATTCCACAAAAGTTCATGAGACCAGTCATTTACTTCATTAAATATGTTTTATAACTCTTTACAAAGTCACGGAAAGCAGCAGGCCGAATCGTCGAACGGACGCTGTGCGGATATTGGGCCGCCTGCGTCGGCGGTGAAATCCAAGCGCTGTTCGGTGCTGGCCTAGAAGGCCTAGTTTAATCTACGCGCATTCTGTGACACTGGCTTGTTGCTTTATGGTATATAAAACCAATTTAAAAATTGTTTGGAATCATTTTAAAACTTGGTTTATACAAAGAAAACAATATTTCTCGACATCTGATACGCATGGAATCCAACAAATTGATGCAAGTATTTTAAATAAATGTTTTAAACATCATGTCGAATACAATCCAGAGTTCATACACGAAATATAGGATATGGGACCGAGCGGCGCTTGGAATTCATCCCCGACGGAGGCGGTCTAATAACAGCTCCACCTCCGTAAGGAATTTCAGTATGCTGCTTCTTGTGAACTTTCCAAGAGTTATAAATCTTTTTTGATGAAACAAATAATTGTTTTTAAGAGCTTTTATAAGTTCACTAAGTGTCTAAAATGTCTAAGATTTACGGAAATAAATGCATAAATTCGCCTACGAAAAAGGCTCCGGCGAAAATTTTGACAAATTCGGCCGAAAATCGATTTCAAAACACCAACTTTCGCGAGATTTATTTTGAAACTAGCCCAATGAGACTTTTTCAAACAGTTATGAAAGTGTTGCCAATTGCTTGATCTACCAGAATATACCTAACAACAATTTCAAAAAACTGATTTGACAAAAATAAAAGAAAACAAATTATAGCGTAAAATAATGCGTATTTTTCAATGCATTTTATCATGAATTTTAGCCATTTTTAAACCTTTTTATTTTCCAAAATATTGCAAAATGAAGAAAAAAATTAAGTCGGCAATGTCATGTGGGTAATACATTTATGATATCTACATTCATTTGGGAGTATGGCTGAATTAACCGACTCAATAACTGAACTTTGCTTGAACCTATGATCTCGAATGGGCAAAGAAGAAATTACGAGACATTTCGCACCGAGCGCCATTTGAAAACAACGAACATGGCTGCGCCCTCAGTCTGTTGCGTACGGGCGTACGTGGGGTAGTGTAGGCGTTAGCGACCTGGAGGGTGTTTCACAAAGCACTTGTCGTCACGACAAATGCCATTTCTATGACAAATTTCCATTTCTATGACAAATTTGTCATCGATGACAAATATCCATTTCACAAAGCTTTTAAAGGACTTGTCGTCACGACAAATTTGTCGTCACGACAAATTTGTCATAGTTATCTGTCATAGCCCTATACTACTACTAGGCATAACCAAATGAAAATTAAAATTGCACGAAAATAATGCAAATGGTATTCAATGGGTTGGGACTTACCTAATGTAAATCATTATGCCCTTTGAAATTAAAAAAACAACTGATATTTGCCCAAAATATGGTATTTAATCCATTTGTTGTGTCACCATTTTCGCCATTCGTTTTATGGCGCGCTGTGCTGTGAGCTTACATTTCGCGTGCGCGCCCCACCGCCAGAGCCCACCGCGCTGTCGCTACCCGATCGCGTGGCATAGCGCATGCAGCACACGCGGCGGCGTATCGCAGCGGCGAACGAGGGCTAAATTCACCAAATCGTGACCCCACAACCCTCGGTTCGTGCGATAAAACGAATGTGTGAGACTGCTTGAGGCAGAAAAAACTTCCGAGATTATATCGTAAAAACACCTGAATCTTCCAAAAATACAATTTTCGAAACTGCGGAATACTTCTGATTGCTCTAAAATTCGATATTTCAGCAAAGTTCACTGCGAAAATGCGGCAAAAAAGGACTTACCGATGTCGAAATTGATCGAGTTTTCTTGATTCAAAACACGAACCGGATCTATGATTTTTACTAGTACCTCTTGTGTATACTTCACATGCATACTACGTGGTTCAGTCAGCTGTTAGACCGCATTACATTAGGAAAAATAGTATATCCCTCCACCCTTGCAATAGCGAAGTTGCATTGCCCACAGTCAAATATCGCGCAAACTACGTGTACAAAAATATGGTGTACGCGCGCGCGCCATGTAACGCCGAATGCCGATGCCTACCTATACCCTACGACAAATCCAAAAAAGCTATGACATCTCAAAATGGCTGCACACATGATGTTGTTAGTGAGCAGGATCGGTCAAGAAATACAAAAAAAAAACTATGGCTCTTTGGAAATAGGCATCTAATGTTCTCTAAATATAGGTTGATCTCAAAAACGAAAATGGCGATCAAAAGAATTGTAGGAAGTTTTGCATGCAGAAAAGTGTCATCTCTGCGAGAGGAGAAAGATTTATAAAAGGTCCGAATAGCTCAATGGATGAAGAGCTTGATGAAAAGGTGATGGCTTAACGCCCCATGTTGGTCTGAGGACTCTCCCCTATTATAGGTGTGTGAGTGAGGCATGGATTGTAGCCCCGTTTACAATCCATGGTTGTCGATGCCCATGTGAGTCAGATGGTAACTGCACATGGCGATGTCAAAGAGGAGGTAGAAGGCGAAGGTGTTCTTTGGATGAGCGGTAGAAAGAGAGTAGTGATGTTTTGCCAAAAGTCAATGTGCCTGACATGAAGAGAGCTTGGAACAAAGAGACAGTTATCTGGGCGAAAGTAAACGCTAGGCCAGAGTAAGGAAGTGGTTTCAAGTTGTTTTGTTAACATCAGTCTAGCTTTTCCTCTGAAGTGGATGAGTTACCAAGCTGGTATCGATGGTTTGTTGTACATGCATGGCTAGTCTGATGTTCAGACTGTAAAGCGAGTCGCTACAAGCTCATCCCATCCAGTTATGTCCTGAGGTTGCACAGCAGTGGCCAGTATCTGCAGATGAAGACAAAATAAACAAAATAGTGCCCATTAAATGCAATCAGCAGACAAAGGAAAGAGCGAGCTCAACATTTTGCATGTTAACTATATGCAATTCATAAAGATATCACCCTGCCGCTTTATTAATTTTAGTCTAGCATATCTTGGAAGACTGTATGGAATGATCAAGTAAACTGCTAATGACCTTGGATATTATCCAAGAAATTGCTCATTATCATAATCTCCTACAGTTCACAATATTTTTTTCATAGAATAAATTATGAAAAATTACTTTAAACACTGTAATTAAATATAGGCAAATAATTTGTGGACCCTTGATTGGTTTAACTAAAAATAATTATTATTAAACAAAATAACAAACAAGCTACAAAATAAAAAATTTAACAACAGAAAAAGCAAATAAGGAACAGGGTTGTATAAAGTGAATGATAAACTTTGTTAAATTCAACTATGATTTAACCAACATTACTTGGGGGGCTGAGGCATTCACATTTCTCTGTACAGGGAAACCCTGTTATAACGTGGTAGTCGGGACTTTCAAATCTACCTCGTTATAAACGGCCAAATTAATAACAAACATTTAAATGAACGTCTGGGACTAGGCAATAGAGAACATGTATTTGTACATGTTCAGCATAGCATTTTAATCCTGTTATCTGACACAAATTGTGAGCTTATAGAATAAAATCGTGTATTGTATTAACTAAAATACAAAAGTTTAGAATAAGAAAAGTGTCAAATGTCTCTCTAATAATGTACCTCTACACCTTTTCGAAGACTGTCCTTCTGAAGTTCAACATACATGCGTGCCTGGATGGACCTGCAAGTTGCGATGACTGGTCTTTATGACAGATCAACGTGATGTGACCAGAATCTCAGCATCTCTAATTTTAAAAAGAAATTAAAAAAGGAGATATTATATTTAAATCAAAAGCCACTGCGGTATCATAATGCAGGAAGAAATATGGGAGAGGAGAGGGGAACAAAGGGCTCTTTAGCTCCCCCAAATACCAAAAAGAGCCCTTATAAATTGACATAATTTTGCAAAACAATTCTAGCATGCTCTCTTCATGAAGGCTTGCTTGAAAAGTAACCCTTGGCAAACAAATGTAAATGGTCTGACTTAAGATACATATAACACAAAAATGAATTATGAAATATCCAACAATGACTGTTCACAGGTAATCTCTGCTGTCTGTACCATCATCTAATATATGGAAATATCCATGTATGTTATAAATACAACATTTAAATGTATGACTGTGATGTAAATGTAAAACATTTAATTTTTAATTCTTACCAAAGATTGGGGCCAAGAAAGTGGGCTGGGAAGTTGGGCCTGATGAACAGAGAGAGGTACATGATGTATGATCTTGGATCAGAACTTCCAATAGGCCAGCAATTCAGCCACTATCAAGCTTGTATTTCTGTCAAGAAAAAAATACAAATGTTACACTTACAATGTTAACATTAATAAAAAATTAAATTAAAAAACGACGCAAAATTAAAATGAGTTGTTTGACTTGACAAACTGTTACGCTACCGAATAATTATTGGAATCACTGGCCCACAATTATTTGCTAAAAATGTAGCGGTAACAGTTTGTCAAGTCAAACAACTCATTTTAATTTTGCGTCGTTTTTTTTTTTTTTTTTTTTGTGTGCACGCTAGCGATACCGTACGATGACATAATTATTGCATCTGTGTACGATAACGGCAGTTTGAACGGCGAAAGACCGATGAAGAGTGATGGAAAATCTCCCCAATCGCCGTAATTATACTATAGAATGACATGTATAGCGACACACGAGATCGGTGAGTTAAAGAATATGGGTCAATCCACGTCAAATCAACCGGTGGGTGTCACCCGACCCCCTTCGATTTTGCTAAAATTCGCACCAATTGTTCCCCCAAGTGTCTGACGGAAAACCCCGAATTTTTTTGCCCCGAAGTCATTCGGTTGCTAAGTTACGGCCGCGCCTAGCAACCAATGCGCGGTCAAACCGTTTCTTCTTTTAAATTTTGGCCATTTTTGATTATCTGCTGTAGCTAAAATTGAAAAGCCAGAGCTCTCATTGTCTGGAAATTGGAAAAACTTTGTCATCTCTACAAGATGTATTCATTATGTCGCGGGTCGAGTTTTCGTTTTCGCGTACGAGGTCACCGAAAATGGCTTTAAGCGAAAAATTAAATTTTTTAAAAGCATGTTTGGATGGCCATAGCTTAAAAATTACTAGATATTTTGCTCTAATCTTTTATAGTATTAAAGACCTTCACTTCCTTTACAGATTAAAAAAAAAATGAGCGTGATTGGTCAAGTCGTTTTCGAGTAAAGCGCCCTCAAAGTTTGGATTTTTCAAAAATGCACCAAGTTCAAGGTCAAAGGTCACCCGAAGTCCAATCGGGATCTTCACCAATTTTTGTGTACTTACAGATATTTACCTATATTTTCAGGGGTTACCAAAGAAATTTTGCTACCGGAACGTTTAATGGCTTAATTACGCTAACGAAAATGGTCGTAAACAACCCAAAATGCTCAAAATTGCCATATAATTGGCTTTAGGGCATATTTTGAATCTCTCTCACACGCAATAGAAAAGTTTATAAATACTGTTCTTCAGGGAATTGGCAGACATTCACCTATATTTTCATGGGTTAGAAAAAAAAATTGCTACCGGAACGTTTAACGCCTTCTTTACACTGACGAAAATGGTCGTAAACACACTGAAACGTGTTAAATAGCCATATTACGTGCTTGAGGGCATATTTTGAATCCTTCTCGCACGCAATACAAAAGTTTATAAATACTGTTCTTAAGGGAATTGGCAGACATTCCCCTATATTTTCATGGGTTAGCAAAAAAAAATTGCTACCGGAACGTTTAACGGCTTATTTACAGTGACGAAAATGGTCATAAACACACTGTAACGTGTTAAATCGCCATATTACGGGCTTTAGGGCATAGTTTGAATCTCTCTCACACGCAATACAAAATGTTATAAATACTGTTCTTCAGGGAATTGGCAGACATTCACCTATATTTTCATGGGTTAGCAAAAAAAAATTGCTACCGGAAGGTTTAACGGCTTATTTACACTGACGAAAATGGTCGTAAACACACTGTAACGTGTTAAATCACCATATTACGGGCTTTAGGGCATAGTTTGAATCTCTCTCACACGCAATACAAAAGTTTATAAATACTGTTCTTCAGGGAATTGGCAGACATTCACCTATATTTTCATGGGTTAGAAAAAAAAAGTCGAGGTGGTGCAGAAATCACGTATTTTGATTTGGAATGGAGCGAAAAATTGTCATTTTTATCTAGCGCCAAGTTACAGACAGTTACACTTTACATCACATAACAATTAACATTGTGTATTAGGCCCCACCACTGCATGCTATACCATTATAACATATAAACCTAACCCTTATTTAGTGGCTATACTCGTGGCATAAACATTTATAATAATATTAAAATTATTAATTATTAGCATAATTAATTTATTAGGCTGGCGTTCTGCAAACTCACGACACAAAGGTCAAAAGTCTTTGACAAGGGCAAGGCCGGCTTTGTAATTGTAGACCAGAGACAGTCTACCATATCATGGCTGCAAGTTATGACAAAGAAAGGTGTTAAATTTTAGAGTTTAGTCTTACTCGAGTAAGATCAAGGGCAAGGACAAGGACCAAGGTCAAGGAGTGAAGGAGGTTTAATGTTATTTCGCGTTTATAGCCAGGGAGACGGGGTTTTGGACAGTAGCCACCGCAGAGTTTCGGCGGGGTGCGATCTCGATAACCGCTCTAGTGCAATTCACACAATAATTCTCGTGAAACAAATCGAAGGGTTTCATTGAAATATAACAATTTTCTACATAGTTTGTCAACAAATAATATGTAAGGTCGATAACAATGACATATAATAGCTGAATAACATAGCATGCAAACTCACAATCACACATTAAACACAAAATAAGATAAAAACTTACGGCCATCATTTGGTTCTTGTGCGGGCTTCTTGCTGTATTGGCAGATTATACATTCAGGCTCGTCCATAAAGATTAAAACAATTTTTTTCGATGACAATTTGTCATGAGCTTCGTGAAACGCATTTTTATGGACGATGACAACTTGTCATGATGACAATTGAAATTTGTCATGATGACAAATTTGTCATGATGACAAATAATTTCTTTGTGAAACACCCTCCATATGTCGACGCCGATATCGTGAGTTACCGACTTCGGATTGCTTTGAAATTTTCGTCACTTGTCAATGATACTTATATAATCACTTTGTGAGAATTTCAAAAGAATCGGCTTCGTACTTTTGAAATGCTAGGGGGGTGTGCATTTGTATACCTTTACCTACCAAAGCAACATATATCCATATTAATAAGCCCAAGGTAATCTTGTACGGGTATGCTTTCATTTCCAACTGATTACCTCTTCTTTTACAAAATTTCTCACGCCGATTTTGAGCTTAGTCCCATGTGATTAATTTGGCGTAACCTTTCAGAAACACATGGGACTAAGCTCAAAATCGGCGCGAATAATTTTGTAAAAGGAGAGGTAATCAGTTTTAAATGAAAGCATACCCATACAAGATTACCTTGGGCTTATTAATATTGATATATGTTGCTTTGGTATTCATTTATATTCCCAAAATATGTTTTTTGGGATCATTTTCCAAAGAAAAAAAAACGGATTTTTTTTTTTTTTTTTTTGCCGATCCGATCTTCCGATTTTTTCTGCATGATCGGAAATCGGCAAAAACGGTCCGATCATGTATGATCGGATCGTGATCGGCATGCCGATCCGATGATCGGTTACAGCACTAGTTTAATGTTATTTCGCGTTTATAGCCAGGGAGACGGGTTTTTGGACATAGTAGCCACCGCAGAGTTTCGGCGGGGTGCGATCTCGATAACCGCTCTAGTGCAATTTCGAAGGGTTTCATTGAAATATAACGATTTTCTACATAGTTTGTCAACAAATAATATGTAAGGTCGATAACAATGACATATAATAGCTGAATGACATAGCATGCAAACTCACAATCACACATTAAACACAAAATAAGATAAAAACTTACGGCCATCATTTGGTTCTTGCTGGCTTCTTGTTGTATTGGCAGATTATACATTCAGGCTCGTCCATAAAGATTAAAACAATTTTTTTCGATGACAAGTTGTCATGAGCTTCGTGAAACGCATTTATATGGACGATGACAACTTGTCATGATGACAATTGAAATTTGTCATGATGACAAATAATTTCTTTGTGAAACACCCTCCAGTACCAGTAGATAAGAGGCGCGGAACTGAAAAACCAAACCCGGCCGGGGGGCGGGAACCCCGCCAGCAAAAAGACGCCAATGTTCAATGACTTGGAAATTAATTTGCCGAAAATGCACCCAGCATGTGCATCAGAACTCGTATCAGACGATCCATCTGCTTATTACGCATACAAATACGCGCTTCTGATCTGATCTTCCTGATCCTGGTTATCCAGAAATCCAATTCAACTTCATGTTCAAGTCTGCCGTTAAACTTATGATCCGTCATCCGAAATTGTCCATTTTCTGTTTTTCTTACGATTGAAGTTAGGTACCCTCACAAGAAATTAAAATTTACTTTTGACAGCTCAAAATTACTTTGATCGTGATGATAAGTATCACTAGTCTAGATACTCACAATTTCAAAAAAATATAAGATTAAGAAATCTGTAAAATAATGGGAAATATAACCTCAGAAATTGTCGAAAACTACGTGTTAAACTGTTATGAATATGATTTGTCACCACTCGCGACTATCGTTCTTCACGATCGCTCAGTGATCGCATTACGCGTCCGTCTATCGATCGCATCGAAACTAGCAACGTCTGCTTAACACTAGTACAGGAGAAAAGCAGCGTGGGACTGGACGAGCATTGCATGTATAGTAGGCATGTACATGCGAATCACTTCCGTGTTGTGATCTATTATATTAAAGAGTGCCCACGACATTGCCTACATGACAAAACGAATGGATGCTACTTGCAATTTGTATAGCCTAGAGCGTCCAATGTTTTTGTCATGCCATAGTTATGGGCATAATTTAGTAGAGAATGCCCAACAACCTTGATTTTTTGAAGTAGAGTATTTGAAAAGTATTTATATCTTTGCTTCTTCCTTGGATATTTATGATGGTTTTATTGCTGCTTGCTCGACATCCCCGTGGAACAGGAAAGTTTCTTGGCTCCCATGCAACGACCAGATTATTCATTATTTCACTTAAACTTAATATTAATGTGATGCACATGCAATCATGTGTCAATATTATAATTATTTATGTTCTTGTTATAAATCATCATTATTATAAACCCATTCCTGTGCAGAATGAATACGTATTAATAATATCGATGTACGCCACATAAAACTCCATAGAAGCGCGCGCGGTATATTTGCTGCACGTTGTACAGAAATCATCTCAAAACCGTCATCCCAGCGAAAATCACCCGGGACTTTCCCATTGAATAGCGGCCAAGGGAGGCCTTGGGGGGGGGGGGGGGGGCTATGATCTGGGGATTCAATAATTCTACATGATTTTAAATTCCCGAAAATGTCATAAAAAATTAAAAAGTCAACTAGCTCACCCGAAAAATTACTCAAATCGTAAACAAACACGAGAAAATAATTAGTATCGATTCAAAAGTTGTACTTACGATCGATTTTCAGGGTAATTTGCAGCGAATTTGAAGTCGCCAAGATCCCGAAATTACCTCCGGTGGGTGATGCATATCGTTCTATTGCAGATTAACAGTGTATATTTGCTATGCGACCGGTTTACACAAGACAAGAAGACATATCCCTCCACCTTGCCATAGACACAAACGTTACCGATAGCAAACGAAAGCAGGCTATTCGGTGACAAACCACGCATACACTTTCGAGAGGCGCATACGCGACAGCGCCATCTAGCACCTATGGGGGTACCTATTTAAGTGGAGAGTTCAATTTTTACTACCTTGATTCTCGCTATTGTAGATCTACGATTTGTTGTTCATTCTGAAAAAATACTTAACACCGATTGGACCGCAATGTTGCATTTGCAGTGCCTTCACTTGACCAATTTTTATGCCTCCGCCAACGAAGTGGCCGGAGGCATTATGTTTTCGGGTTGTCCGTCCGTCCGTCCGTCCGTCCGTCCGTCCGTCCGTCCGTCCGTACGTCCGTCCGTACGTCCCGTTTTCGTTCTCGCGATATCTCAAGAACCAGTTGACGGATCAATTTCAAACTTGGTATGAGTGTACATATTGGGGTGACAATGATCTGATTAGATTTTAGGGGTCATGAGGTCAAAGGTCAAGGTCACAGGACTCAATATATATGCAAAAATGCCTCGTTCCCGCGATATCTCAAGAACTGGTTGACGGATCAAATTCAAACTTGGTATTAGTGTAGATATTGGGGTGGCAATGATCTGATTAAATTTTGGGGTTCATGAGGTTAAAGGTCAAGGTCACAGGACTCAATATATATGCAAAAATGCCTCGTTCTCGCGATATCTCAAGAACTGGTTGACGGATCAAATTCAAACTTGGTATTAGTGTAGATATTGGGGTGGCAATGATCTGATTAGATTTTGGGGTTCATGAGGACAAAGGTCAAGGTCACAGGAATCAATGTATATGCAAAAATGCCTCGTTCTTGCGATATCTCAAGAACCGGTTGACGGATCAATTACATACTAGGTATAAGTGTACATATCGGGGTGCCACTGATCTGATTAGATTTGGGGGGTCATGAGGTCAAAGGTCAAGGTCACATGACTCAATATGTATGCGAAAATGGCTTGTAATTGCAAAATTTCAAGAACTGAATGTCAGATTTCAATCAAACTCGGTACCTGTATCATAAAGAGTCAACGTAGCCATAAAATGTTGGGGTCATGAGGTTGAGGTCAAGGTCACGGGACTCATTATACATGCAAAAAAGCTTGTAATACCAAAATCTCAAGAACTAAATGTCAGATTTCAATCAAACTTGGTACCTGACTGTTTTTTAGGGAGCCATCAAAGATTGGGATCATATGGTCAAGGTCACAGGACTCAAAATATAAGAAAAATTAAATCAGTGCATGTTAATTTGGGCATATTAAAATCGCGTGATAGCGGAGGCATAATTTTCGATTGCGCGCAATCGAAGATCCATCTAGTTTTTTTTTGCACAACAGCAAAGCGTGATTCGTTAATTTCTTCCGCAGCGCTTTTTATGTACGAAGCGAAGGCGTTTGGTGCATGTACAATTGCAATAGCGCATTGATCTGCGTCTGTCTGGCAGATTTCTGTAGCCTCTACTCTATGATATCATAATGACCAGGTGCACATTCGTGATGAATAAGATGAGTCACCTGCAGTCAGCACTGTGCTGAGAAGGTACAAACGGTCGCAGATTACAGTTGTTTGTGTGGCCATGCCAGGGCCAGGCCAGGGGCCATGCCAGGCCAGGGGCCATGCCAGGCCAGGGGCCATGCCAGGCCAGGGGCCATGCCAGGCCAGGGGCCATGCCAGGCCAGGGGCCATGCCAGGCCAGGGGCCATGCCAGGCCAGGGGCCATGCCAGGCCAGGGGCCATGCCAGGCCAGGGGGCAGGGGCCATGCCAGGGGGCAGGGGCCATGCCAGGGGGCAGGGGCCATGCCAGGCCAGGGGCCATGCCAGGCCAGGGGCCATGCCAGGCCAGGGGCCATGCCAGGCCAGGGGCCATGCCAGGCCAGGGGCCATGCCAGGCCAGGGGCCATGCCAGGCCAGGGCAGGGCCTAGGTCTAGGGCAAGTGGCAATTTGACTGATGTGCCTGATGTTATGAGCGTGAACTGGAAGTGGATGTTTGATGGAAATCGTCAAAAGTTTCAAGTTCAAGTTGATTTTAATATGTTTCACATGAACATATAATCTATATATTCTATTTAGACGCGTGGATCCATATTGCGCACTTTTACGCACGGTACGTAATCCCCATTGGCTCAGTTATAAGTAGTGATCGCAAACTGTCCCACTTCACGAACACCGAGTCGAAAATGCATCAAAAATAGCCGCGTTCGGAATGTTTGTACTAGGGCAATTCCAGCGTGACAGACAGGACATCCACTCATGACTTTTTAACAGTTTTTATTGATTTGTAGGCTAACCGTTAAACATTAACAGGAGTTTTTATGCTTATGATATTAAATTGCAGTCATACTTTCAAAATATATGAGTTTAATTTTGTGTGACCTCTGACCTAGTTGTCAGTGGGTCGTTAAAGTCAGCGTGACAGACGGGACACACTTTTACCATGCTTTTTTCACGACCTTACTTCATTTAAAATCCCTGCTCACTGGATGGTCTTACAAGGTTGCTCATGTCTGTGGGTTATTACTTGCCTAGGGCCAGTTGTATGCCACTACCAAGGGAAATCCCTTATGTTTGTCTTATTTGTGAAAAAATAAAAAATAAGAGCGTGACAGACGGGACATGTACAATTCCTATGGGAGAATTGGACAATCTGTAAAATATATACATTTCCAGTCATTTTTGGGAGTTTTTCTGAAATAAATTGTACCTTTACTGATAATAGTAGTTGCTAAAAGATAAAAGCAGCATTAATTTTGATATTTTAATTGATTGAGGTAGGTAAACTATGAAATAATCAAATTTTTCATAGTGCAACACGATATCCAATGCATGGGACTGTAGAAAATCCTAAAATCCCCCCAAATTACCTAAAATGTTGTTTTTTGCAGGTTATTTAAGTTGATAATGTCATCCGCTATTGTGATAAGCCTATTAAGTGACAGTTGGAGCTAAACAGATCATAAAACAGCAACAAACTAGTTGAATTAAGAAATGAATAGTAAAAAGGAGCGTGACGGACGGGACAAAAACGTGACAGACGGGACAAAACGTGACAGACGGGACAAGATAAAAACATTGATAATTATCTTCATAACATATATTTTAACAAAAATTGAGTGTTAATGTAAAGGTAATAGGCCTTAGTTAATAAATATAAAGTTTGACCCAAAACTAATCACAGGTTTTTGCTAGGAATTAATGAATCATTAAAAAACGTGACAGACGGGACAAAAATTGAGTTGAACTTTGACCTCCAATAAATATACGAAATACAGGTATTTTGGGAAATTTTCAATATTTATGTGAATTTTCACTTCTTTTCTGTTATTTGCATTCAGATTTTGAATATGAATCTAGATATAATATGGATATTATCAGTTTCAAATTACCCTTTTTTATTACAAATATGTCTTAATCCAATTAATATGTCTAAAAATGCAGATTTTGGGCAAAAATGGCAAAATATCAAAAAAGAAAATACGGTTACAGTTAGTTCAAGTCAAGCATTATCAAATATCAGGAGAAAAAAAAATCCACAACAAACTTTATTTTTTTAGTTTTAGTAGACATTTTCATGGAATTGCTGACTAGTCGAATCATGGTCGGATGGAGATCCATCAGAGATGTTTACGAGCGAAAATATTACGTAACACGCTCAACCGCACCGACTTCATAGTGCCGCTGTTTGATCTTATCAGCGATGGTCAGCGATGTATTGCCTCGGGTTACAGCTCGAGCAATTCGCATGGTATATTAGATACCAGCTGTGTGCTGCATGTAATTTCATAAGAAGGCCCGTGTTCAGATATTTCGAAGAACCGCCCTTCGATCGATCCAACATATATCGTGAGTTTACCTCGGGAGATTACGGTGGAGTGCGAGTTGGAATTTGCTGACTACCCATTTTAACCCACGCATATAATATATGCCTTTAAATTTTACTCTCTGCCTATTCACAGTTGGTGAGATTAAAGGTAGAAATATTTGTACATTTTTGGTTGATCTCGCAAACTTGTTTACTATGTACAGTCTACCATATGCAGTGCTCAAATTTAGCATAGGCCTGCTGGCCTGGGGCCACTAAAAATATCTCCGGGCCACCAAATTTCATTGATCCTAAATTCCACTGGCTCCTTCGGGCAACGAAATTTAACAGAATTTGTTATGTTTTTCTTTGTATGGGCCACCAGATTTAGGTTTCGGGCCAATCAGAGTTGAACAATCTTCTTTGTACTCTCCGAACTGTGCCACAAGGCAAAAAGGTTCATTTCTAACAGTGCCGTGTTAGAGTGACAAAGCTACATTATAGTGTTGTACAGAGCAAAACCTCTCCTGCTTGCTTTATTTTAATTGAAAGATTTCAATCTCAGGTCCTCCTTTTTACAATATTAATTGGGACCTAATTCTCCCAATCATTTATCTTTTAACATTTTTGTTGTTGAATGGATATATATTGATTAAGGATATTTTCTCTTTTTTTATTTATAGGTCTTCATTAATATTTACTGCCTGGAGAGATAGATATAAGCCAACTTAAAAGGCAGGCCATTAATGAATATTCACTGCAGCTAGCTATTCAAAAATGGCAGATCCGTATCCAGAATCGGGAGGCTTTCCTGACCAGCACACAACGTCGACTTACACCACGACCACCCAGCAGGCAGCAGCACCTGCAGTGCAATGTACAATTGATAAGGGCTACCCCGTCTCCTTGCCTGGAATACTCAAAATTGTTCAGATGGTGAGTAAAGAAATCATGTAGTTTAAAGCTTAATAATTGTAAAACATGTATATTGGCCCAACTAATTGATTAAAATGGCTTATATAGTATTTGATAGGAACATATATAGTTGAAAAACTCTGAACCCAAAATAATTGTATACAGGAATTACCAATCAGCTGACTCAGCGGAGATCATACCATCCCGTTGCACATAGCCGTTCAGCCCGCATTTATAGCTCTGACACGGTATGTACTCTTTCACTTCACGCATTCAAACATTGTTCACATATATACTTACCATGTGCAAATTTTATAGATTTTATTTGGTCATGAACTGAGTCTACAAATTTCAAACATATAGTTAAAGGGAACTTACAATTTGTAAGCCCCACAAAAATATTCAAAATGAAAGGTCATGTAGTTTTACTGTTTTAGTACATGTAGTTTAAGGCTGAGTCGGTTCGGTCGATCACACCGGTTACCGACCGTTTCAATCGGGACCCGGTTCGGTATATCGGGAAACAGTGCCCCGAAAAAAAAATTAAAAAAATAAAATGTTAAAAAAGAAATTAAGATTATCACAATAATGTAGCGGAATTCAAATAAAAACGGGGCAATTGATATCATTTACTTTAAAGAGTGGTTATTTTCGAGAAATTCTTGGTTCATTACTTCGTTTGACAGTCAGAAATTGAACAGGAAGCGCAAAATTGCTAGTCATTTGAACGATATTGTCGGCGGATGTGCACACAATGTTAGTCCGATACTCCAGGGGAGTTGTCTGATGGATCTTTGTATGATTCAGCCGATGAGCCAGTGCATTCAAAAAGTGGCTCAAAATACGTTTTTTGGTCATTTGCACCATTTAAAAATGTTTTGATATTCTACTTACATGATTTCATGGCATTTGACAGCCGAACAGAAACAAAAATGAGCCCCAAAACAATGAAAACAACTACTCAAAACATCGATAAAAAACGACTACATCGCTCCCATTCGCTCGTATACCCTGTGTGCAAGTTACGGGTCTCTTTTTCTTCCGCGAGATTCATACGCTGGGCCGGTGGAACTATGTTCCAGTCCGCCCTCTATCGGCAAGATCCATCCGCCAGGAATTGGGGAAGTCCCCGGCGGATGGATCTTGCGCAAGAAAAGAGACCCCGTAACTTGCACACAGGGTATACGAGCGAATTGGAGCGATGTAGTCGTTTTTTATCGATGTTTTGAGTAGTTGTTTTCATTGTTTCGGGGCTCTTTTTTTTTCTGTTCGGCTGTCAAACGCCATTCGAAATCATGTAAGTAGAATATCAAAATGGTGTTGATTGCGAAAAGACTAATTTATAGCCACTTTTTAAGGGCATGCAGTGGCTCACAATCACAAGCGATCGTACATGTGATGTTTCCCCCAGACTAGCGGGCTAAGTTTCTGTGAACCGTGTTGCGATGGGCAATGGTGAACAAACGATGAATTTACTTCGAAAAAAAACAAACTTTTCATGCGAAACTGAGTTAATTCTGGATACTGTAACTATTTTCCTGTAAAGATTGATATGTAAATCCATTAAAGCCTCAGTATTTATTATGTTATTTGCATTATATAAAAAGAGCAATATAAGCCCCAAACAGTGCATTTTGCCGATGCGTGCACGATTGCGTGATTTTACCGGTCCGAGTTTTGACGGTAAAAATTTATCGGGATACCGGTTCCCGACCGGTAAAAGTTTATCGGGACCCGGTTCCGACAATTACCGACATGACTCAGCATTCCACCAACAAATTCAGAAAAATAGGGTTTCCAGACAAATTATATTATTGGAAAACTCATCAATATAAAGTATGTGTTCATGGGTCTGCAGAAGAAATTTTCTAAACATGTATGATATTTAGACCTGTAACATAAAATGGCTAATTAACTTCTAAATATCCATACATGTTGGTCCTACCAAATTTGTAGCCAATATTTTAATTGGTAGGAGCATAATCTTTGCATTGAATTGTACACAATCAGCCCCAACACTGAACCTTACCCTTATTAAAGTCCCTAACCCTTACTTTCACCGAAACGATAATGTGGTGATAACAAATTTGGAGCAACCTTGGTCTGAGCAGTTGTCACATCACCACCTATGTGCAACATAGTTTGGTATTAACCTGCATCTCCATCATAGACACCAGTCTATCGTGTTGGGGGACCAGTCAATGAATGCATTAAAAGGAAACTGATACCTTCATTTCTACTTGCTGAGACTAATTTAGGGTGGGTCATAATCATAAAATTATGAGTTATAACTCATAAAAAAATATTTACACCTATTATTAAATTAGAATTTATACACTGGAGTATACATAATTATTACCATATAGGATTCTTTTGTGAAATGAGAAATATCGTGATCTACCAGGTATATTTTAAATAAAACAATGTTCATGTCAGGTAAACATGCTCAAGTACAGTATGTTCATGAATTGAAATGCATATTGATTTTGTTTGTCACAGTGTATGCGTGTCCCAGACTGTAAAAAGAAAACAAAATTAATTCATGTGTACATGTTTTTTAGATATTGTAGTTTTGTGGTAATATTCTGTTAAAGATGAGGACAAAATGAATTGATCAACAAAATATAAAATCCTGGTTCAATTTACAAGTATGTGGTATTATTTCAGATCGCTTACTGTTTTTACTGACTATATTCAAGTTCCTGAATATATTGACGTTAAATATATTTCCTGTAGGGCAGCTGTTATGAATGCAAGTTTACAGTGAAATCAATGTGTGTCATTACACTACATTGCACAGCCTGGGGTGCTTGCAATGTTGCATGTTAGCAGTTGCACAGTGTGACAGGGGTCCTAACATACAGTAGCAATGCACCAATACAAGTACAGTATGTTGATGTACAAATTCAGGGGTCCTAACATACAGTAGCAATGCACCAATACAAGTACAGTATGTTGATGTACAAATTGTACAATGTATGTACCCTATGTGAGTACATGTATATGTATACTGGACATGTGTGAGTATACTCAATGCGCGAAATCCAGGCAAACTGTGTTAATTTTCACTGTAAGATACTTATTCTGAGGAGGAATATCCTCTGTAATATTGAGCATTAAAGGAACTATGTCAGCGTCTAGATGGCCTAATTTTCATAATTAGGCTCTATTTACGTAATTTTTCCTCAAGAAAAAGAATTTGGCAGTCATTTCCCATGAAATCAATCAATTTTGGGGTAATTAGTAAATATCTAATTGTCCTGGGAACGCCCCTTTTAAATCGCCAAAATGTGATGTCATCTAAAGAACGGACTAATGAACTAAATTCTGTAGATGACGTAAGCCAATGAATTGTCAATCACATGTCAATCATGCTGCCGATTCTGGACCCTAAATGTGGGTGGGGCGTAAACTGGCTGCTAAGTGAGATTTGGCATCAGAAAATTAGTCTAAAATCACTACTGTGTTTATTTTCATGGATTTTTTCTTCGGCAGACCTATTTTACAAGTCATCAACTATGGAATAAGTGCCAAAGTACATTGTATTCTTTAGTTCCTTTAATGGCCAAGAAATCCTAATTGGCCATGTACGCTGTGGACAGCTCCCCATAATGCAAACAGTTTTGTTCACATTTTCTTCACAGCCATGCATGCCTCTCTATTTCCTAAACTCACTATAAATATTTTAGAATTCCAGTTAGCTTATGTTGAACTAAAACTAATGGGAATGATATGTTAACCCCTTGCCTACGCGAACCGAGTGGGCAATGTACAAAGTCTATGGGGATTTCAGAATCTCATAGGGAATGGGTTAAGAAAATTGAAAAATAATGGGAAATCTTGTGAAATGAGCAGTTTCCCACAAATTTGTGATTCAGTATGTTGCTGATTTGAGTTGTCCAGGCATAGGGATAAATGACTATATTATAAAAACAAAAACATAATGTGCCTAGCTATTGTGCTCAACCTTTCAGAAATGATTCGGTAGAAAATAACAATCTACTTGGGTTTACTTTCATTGTCCTTTAATATGTTGACCTGTCATTTCCCACTGTGATAGTGACAGCAGGATATCACATCTATAGACCAGTGGCAGGTTCAATACCAATGGCTGCAAGGATACTCTGTTCCTTACAATAATATACATGTATTTGACCTTCAGTTATTCATAGTGGCTTCAGCATAGGAATGCATGTATGAATGAATATGTGTCTCTACAAAAAAGTACGTCAAATACACAAAAGGTCTTTCTCACTTGACTTGAGTTGTATTTATACAGTTTGAATGATTCAAATTATTAATGATGAACAAGTACAAACAAAATTGTCCCTTCAAGGCTTCAATCTTTAGAATGCTTGTTTGTTTGAATAAACTGCAAGCTGCATCACATGTGTTAGTTGTGCTGACTACTGACATTATGTTACTCATTATCTAATCTAAACAAAAGTGTGCTAGCTATCATTTTATTCAAAACAGCACAAACATAAATTATTTTTAAGGGGCTATTGTACTTTTAGACAAAGCACTAGCACTAGCACTAGCACTAGCACTAGCACTAGCACTAGCACTAGCACTAGCACTTGCCCAGGGCAAGTAAAAATTAGTGTCGGGCAAGTAAAATTTAATAAATTTCTTCTAGTTTACTTGGCTGATCAGGCAACTAAATTATTGGTCAACTACAAGAGAAATCTGATTTCTTCCTTGGAAATCTCATCTAGAACCAAGCGGGCAAGTAACATTTTTTTTTGCTCAACTAGGCCAGTAGAGAAAAAGGCTAATGTGAAATTTGTTTTACATAGAACCCTTATGTAAGCTTTTAACATGATTTTTGGGGCTCTAACTAGTTCATTTCCGGGGCAAAATCACCTGAGCCCCAGGTATATTATTCCACTGCTTAACTTCATCTTGAATTTATCTGGAACAGGCTGCAAATGTGGGGGGAAAAAAACAGAATTTTCATTTACCTCGGGTTCAAGTCACAATTATCACTTTGATCGTAAACTGACTTGGCACAAATAATTTGTCCAGAATCCACAATTTCCTGAACAGTTCATTGATTTCTATGCCCAATGCACAACCTCTGCATAATTGTTTACGCATAACTGAGGTTGTACAATTGAAGGGTTTTTTTTCTTTCAACTTTGCAAATCCTACATTTTCTTTGGTTGTTATTTATTAAATGAAAGTGAAAGAGGATAAGGGTGAAATATTGAATACCATAATCCTATGTGCAAAGTGGGGGTAACCATGGATGTGCAACTGTGAATATGTTGATTTAATTATATGCATTCAATCACTCATACCCTGCTCTCAGTCACAGAAAGTATTGAAAATGCAAACAGTAGGTATATAGCAATTAATACAATGCAGTGCAATGTGAAATGGAATTTATGCAGACTTTTAAACCCCGTCTTAACTGGGAGAAATAGTCGAGGTAACATCCTGATGTTATCCGGATGAGATCCTACACCGTTCCAGTTAAGACGCTTCAATCGGGGTAACATCAGGACGACATTGGGGTGAGTTTCACCCTAGTCGGGCCATGGTGACATCGCGGTAACGTCCGGACGACATCCTGACAAACGGCCAGTTAAGACGCGCGCGGAACGTTACCCGGGTAGATGACGTCAGGGTCATACTCCCGTGTCGCGCCAGCTGATCAAGATGAGGGAGGTGCGGTTGTTATGGTAACCTACCCGAGTGAGGATTTTGCAGATGGCTGGTTAAGACTGTGGCCATGAGCCTGCCGAACGCTCACCCCGTCTTTTACGATCAGACCCCCAATTGTTTCTTATCCATATTTCGCTTGGGTGACATCGAGGTAAGGTCTATTAAGATGGGGCTTAACATGTAGTTTATTTTCTGCATATTGCATTGTGATGTTAGCACAAACTATTGTACATTAGGATGAACAAAAAAAAATACTTCAGATAATTAATAGTCAGGTGGGATAATGAAATTCACTCCAATATGATCCCATTTATATTATATTGTTGAAAAGAGATAATCAGCATGTTTTATTTAATACATAAAACAGTGGCGTAGCGTGGTCGGACTGATTGGGGTTGGGGGTCACAATTTTTTTTTTTAGGGGGGCATACCTTTTGTATTTCTTAAACAAATGTCCCCTTATGTTGCACAAATTTTGGGGCATGTGCACCCTCCCCCCCCCCCCCCCCTGCACCCGTCGCTATGCTGCTGACATAAAACATGCTAATTATGCCATTATCCGTTGGGTGTTAACATTCCTTTAATAATGGACACAATCCGACACAGTGATTGTCGGCTACTACTGATTGTATCCTGGTAAAGGGTGTCTCATGGGAAAAAAAAAACAATCACTGCCCAGTTCTCTACTTTGACCCTGCTCAGATGTTCATAATGTGCTCTAAAAAAATCATTTTCACATGTAGTTACAGAACAATTTAACCTGGATCTTGTCAATTCTGTTTCCATCCTGCTACATGTTGTTTGATTGTTTGTTTTTTTGCCAAGTACTACTGGATGCTTCCCAGTGGAGGGTTGCTCATGAAGAGGGAATATGTATATGCATTATGCACCTGGGTTTTGATCCCGATTCTTTTATTTGATTGAAAATTTTTAAAATTTGATGTCAATTAAACCGGAATCTTGATTATCTTGTCAAAACTGAATCGTTTCCGTCGGGTTCTAAGATTCTTGTACTAGATCGTGGTTGACCGCTATTACAGGGTGTTTGTTCCTGGTCAAGCGTGGCTCATATTTGTGGGAAACTACATTAGGGTCATCTCATCGTTTACTTTGTAAAATTGATATTTCATTTTTGTGGAGCCCACCATAGGTGGAGGGGAGACTAAGGGATCCAAATTGCATCCGTCCGTCCGTCCGTGAGGCTTACAAAATTTTGAATAACTGTCAAACTCTGCATCTATTTGTAACCAAACTTGATTGGTAGATGCCCTATACCCGCCTCCATGATATGCTGGGGTCAAAGGTCACATAAGTAGGTCAAAGGTCAAATGAGGGTCAATGTGAAGTTTTAGGGGTAAGAGTCTATTAGGGTCGATAACTTTCCAACCCTGCATCTGTTTGTAACCAAACTTGATAGGTAGATGCCCTATATGGGCCTCCATGATATGCTGGGGTCAAAGATCACATAAGTAGGTCAAAGGTCAAATGAGGGTCAATGTGAAGTTTTGGGGGTAAGAGTCTATTAGGGTCGATAACTTTCCAACCCTGCATCTGTTTGTAACCAAACTTGATTGGTAGATGCCCTATACCGCCCTCCATGATATGCTGGGGTCAATGGTCACATAAGTAGGTCAAAGGTCAAATGAGGGTCAATGTGAAGTTTTAGGGGTAAGAGTATATTAGGGTCGATAACTTTCCAACCCTGCATCTGTTAGTAACCAAACTTGATTGGTAGATGCCCTATACCGGCCTCCATGACATGCTTTAGGTCAAATGTCAAATGAGGGTCAATGTGAAGTTTTAGGGGTAAGAGTCTATTAGGGTCGATAACTTTCCAACCCTGCATCTGTTTGTAACCAAACTTGATTGGTAGATGCCCTATACCGGCCCTCATGACATGCTGTAGGTCAAAGGTCAAATGAGGGTCAATGTGAAGTTTTAGGGGTAAGAGTCTATTAGGGTCGATAACTTTCCAACCCTGCATCGTTTGTAACCAAACTTGATTGGTAGATGCCCTATACCTGCCTCCATGATATGCTGGGGTCAAAGGTCACATAAGTAAGTCAAAGGTCAAATGAGGGTCAATGTGAAGTTTTTGGGGTAAGAGTCTATTAGGGTCGATAACTTTCCAACCCTGCATCTGTTTGTAACCAAACTTGATTGGTAGATGCCCTATACCGGCCTCCATGATATGATGGGGTTAAAGGTCACATAAGTACATGTCGGTCAAAGTTCAAATGAGGGTCAATTTGATTTTTTTGGGGGGTAAGAGTCTATTAGGGTCGATAACTTTCCAACCCTGCATCTGTTTGTAACCAAACTTGAATGGTAGATGCCCTATACCGGCCTCCATGATATGATGGGGTTAAAGGTCACATAAGTAGGTCAAAGGTCAAATGAGGGTCAATGTGAAGTTTTTGGGGTAAGAGTCTATTAGGGTCAATAACTTTCCAACCCTGCATCTGTTTGTAACCATGCCCTATACTGGCCTCCATGATATGCTGGGGTCAAAGGTCACATATATACAGCCCCCCCCCCCCCCCCCCCCCATGACAAAATGGCATAACATACAATTTTTTCAAAATGCATTTTTTTTGACTTTTGGTACTCAATACACACATGTTAAACCATTTTTTAAATTTTGAAAGTGTCACTGTGTTACACCCCTATGGTGTGTAGGGATGGTTGCTTGTTAAAAACTAACAAGAATCCTAAATCTGGAAATAATGATACGGAGAGAAACAGTTCAGTATAGGTGTTCTTCGTGCGCAATCAGGATTCAGAATGGCACATTTATTATCTCAATAATAAATGCCAATCAATAATAGAAATCATAATACAATAAAAATATTGTATGAGTAAACACTCTCAAAATTATGTTTCCATATAGTTATCATAACTGATATATAACCATCACCATTAATATCACAATCTCGTACATCACACTTCTTAATCATTTCATCCTTAAGTGTGTTTCTTTCTAAAGTGACTAAATACTAACAATGAATGTGCTATATACATTAACAAGTTACAAAATACGTTATATACAACTATACACTCTTGTCTAATTCCCATTTAAACATGCATCATGTTCATCTTTAAAGTCTAACATATTCATTTAAACCGCTTACTATATCAATACTACTTCAACTTGTAAATCCGTTCATAAATATCTGTATTCTAAAAAATTCCAAACTAATAATAGTTATAATTAGATTATTATTAATTTAACATGATTAACTAAGCTAACGCAATAACAATTATCTGGAAACTCTATATAATAACCAAGTGCCAGATAATATATTTAATATAATATTATTAAATAGAACCGAATATTAACTTTATAAAATAATGTTAACCCTTCAGTATAATATATTAAATCACTAAACTAAACATCAAAACTAACAGTGGCACTTTAAATACTAGCATCAAAATGGTTACTCAAATTTATAACAGCTATATAAATTGACAAGAATTCCTGTTCCCTAGTAAATTGAGGAATAATAATGAGAGACCAAAATTTAACTATCAAAAGCTTTCTTATACCAAGAATTCATATAATCTTCTCTTTCAAACACAACTACCAACCTACATAGTTATTCTGTATTCCAGACACTTTAAATTACTGTTCTAAATTAACTAAAACAGCTTATATACAAGTCTAATCTACACGCACTATGTACAAATAATTTGGCTTGTTCCACACACACAATCATACGTTTGGGGGAACACACAGTATAAGTATTATAAGTACCGTTCACATCGAACTCTCAAAGTTAATCTTCACTGCTCACAAGCTGTTAGCAAATCATGCTATATCTCTTCATGTAACAGTATATAACTTATAACTTACTTATTCGAAACTTGTGTTTCTCTATACTTACTTCATACGTCAAATGTCAATAATTATTCAATATATAATTATTACTAACATAATAAACATATATAATAGAATATTCTCAATATTCATCAAGTTATAAGAATAACTATAACTTTTCACAAACTCTTCTCTCGCACTCAATTAATCTCACAAACTCTTTTCTCTCTCTCATAATTCTACTAATACTAGTTTATATCTCATTCATTTAACAAAATGTATGAATGAACTTAAATAATCACCTTCGCATCATAACATACAATGTATACAATTTATAATGATATAATGATACAAAGATAAAAATAATGTTGTCTCACCTGGAAATAATGATACGGAGAGAAACAGTTCAGTATAGGTGTTCTTCGTGCGCAATCAGGATTCAGAATGGCACTTGGAAACACTTGCTGACCAGTTCCTGCTCTTTATCTCCAGGTTATCATATTTCTGCTGGTACTCTATACAAAGGCTAGGGGAATTAATCCTATAGCGTTTGGTCCAGTGCAATTCTTCTTTGTCCTCACTGGGAGCATCAAGCTCACATAAACTTACATGACAAAGAAAGGGTTGGGGCTAGGGGGTGGGGATTAAACTAATAAAACGGAGTGGACATTTATTCATGAACCATGGTATACATGCTATATTCCAATACAGAGCTATATTGGGTTTATTCTGTATTTTCCAATGTAAGGCTATATTATAACATGGGACTATTCCAATAGGGGTATAACACCTTCCCCCTCCAAAAAAATAAATGTCCGCTAGATATCTAACAATATCATAACCGCAAACAAAAAAAAATCTGGATGTTAATCCAACCTATATCACTGAAATCCTACCACTTGTTACATCTGCGTAACAATTTATTACAATCATTCTATATAAATCTATCAACACTAATAACTAAGTCAGAGTGTATACGGTTCCAACTCAGATCTATAAACCTTTAATTCTAGCTTGGTAAAAAGAGAATCACATCTCCAATAAAACAATTATAACGCAATGAATGAGTCATGTCTTGTGAGAAACGCTTTTGTACAACATAAATATCAGTTGTCTTATGCTACAAAAGTTATCTCCTTTCTTATTACACTGCGCAGTGCTTCTTCATTTAGACTCATCCCTGCTACTGGTCAGGAATCTTCAAATCTTATTAAAATATTTCAACTCGCCTATGAACTATTCAATTAAACATAATGTTCTTTGCAAGCTCTGACTGTTCATTCACTTTCCATCCGTCGACTGGTGACGTAGCTTCGGAGCTATTCCATGCTTTCAGTCATCTCCTTCCTTCACGGTGCAAGTTCGCTCTCACCATCGTCCCATTTCGGTGCGGTGACCTCTCTTGCGCGACTCATGACGTTCAGCATTCACCAGTTTTGGGCTCTATTCATTGAGAAATGAATTATCTTTAACGACTCAATGCGTGTCGGCTCGATTGGCACGCACTGACGTTCAGTATGAACACAGGTCATGTCCACACTATCTTGAGGGTCACTAATACAAACCTGCAGGTGCCCGCAAATCAGGCATCCAGGTAGCTCCCGGCATCACAGTTGGTGGTCCCCTCAGCGATGACGGAAAGTGCTCGTGTTGCTGCGTTGCCAGTCCGAATGGCTGCATTGCTGGTATCACCATCTGCGGTGTTGTACCCGGTCGCTGTGGTGTCGGACCCAGTGGCTGTGATGTCGGACCCAGCGGCTGCGATGTCGGACCCAGCGGTTACGATGCTGGACCCAGTGGCTGCGATGTCGGTCCCATCATCAGCGATGTCGGCCCCAGTGGCGGCTGCACTTCGGAAACTGCTAGTGGGGGGTCCCACTGCACCTGGCCAGAGGGTGGATTGGATGATGGATACTGAGAAAACATAACATGTTGAAGAGGATAAAGCATTGGAAAAATCTGGGGCATGAAAGGGGCAACATAAAACTTATTAAAGCGTAGGGGGACGAACTGATGCTGGTCGTTCACTACAGCTGGGATGTGCATCAGGTTTGGTTGGATTTGTTGCAGGGTAGGGTCTCCTAAATTGTCATAAATTAGCCATGAAGGAGGTTGACGGCGTCGGGGAGGTAATGGTGGGTTGGGTGGCTGCTGTAAGGGAGTGTCGTCTGGTTGTTCACCTGATGGTGGCGTCACACTAGCCCTTCTATCCTGCTGTCCGTCGTCAATCACTTGTGGGGGTGGGGGTATAGGTTGCACTCTCTCCGCCATGTCGTTATTATCTGAAGATAGCTCATCATCTGAGGTAGCGGTTTCAATCGATGCATCACTTTCAGTTAGCTGGTGTTGAAGACCTGTTCTCCTTGTTGCTTCCCGATAATACATTTCTTCATCTGACGATTCTGCAGATGACAATGACGTGTGGGAGGGTAGGGGGTTATTTGCTCTGGTTCGTCGCCGAGGATGGGCCTCATCTGTTTTCTTGGGTTGATCTCCCTCCGAAACTGGAAAACCAGAACATGGTAACAGCATGTTGCGATGAAGGACTCTTGCCGGACCAGACCCATTCTCACGCACTACTTCGTAAACTGGCAAGTCATTCCCTATACTCTTTACTACCTGGTAAACTTCCTGTTCCCAATAGGGCTGGAGCTTGTTTGGGCCTGGAACGCGCTTATGGTTGCGGACAAGAACTCGATCACCTTTGTCAAGTGGGAGACTTGGCCGTTTCCCATCTTTCCTTCCCCTGGAGGTGCTCTTCTCCGCATTCCGTCGGGCTAAGGTGTACGCTTCCTGCATCTCATCCTTCCATCTGTTACAGAAGTCAGCATGCGTCCCCTTGCCATCCTCCTTTTCTCCTTCCAGTTGGAAGACCAGATCAATGGGAAGCCTCGGTTCCCGCCCGTACATTAAGAAAAATGGGGAAAACCCGGTCGCTTCCGATTTTGTGCAGTTGTATGCATGTACAACCTTGGGGAGATGGTCTTTCCAATTGGCCTTTTCGGTAGAAGTTAGGGTGCGCAGCATGGACAGTAAGGTACGGTTGAATCGTTCCACCTGCCCGTTCCCTTCTGGGTGGTAAGGGGTAATTCTGGAGTGCTTGATGTTGGCCAGCATCTCCAATCGGCGAAACAATCGATTTTCAAACTCTCCTCCCTGGTCATGATGGATCCGCTGAGGAAAACCAAACTGCAGGATGAAGTTGTTGAAAATTTTATCTGCAACGGGTTTTGCTGACTTGTTCCTGGTGGGGTACGCCTGAGCCAATTTGGTGAAGTGGTCCATGACTACCAAGATGTACTCATACCCACCCTTGGATTTCTCCAGATGGAGAAAATCAATGGAAACAAGTTCAAGTGGCTGAGTGCTGGTGATGCTGGTCATAGGTGCCCTGATCTGTCTTGCTGGTTTCTTGTTCTTCAGGCAACTGCACCTAGATGTGATGAATTTTGTAATGTCACCTTCCATCCCTGACCAGTAAAACCGCTCCCTCGCCAACTGCGTCACTCTCTCCGGTCCAAGGTGGCCCATGTTTACATGCAGTTCTTGGTAAACCAGCTGCTTGAATCTATCAGGTAAAACGAGTTGATTTCTGGTTGCAGTTTTCCGACGTAAAATTCCTTGGCCATCTACCACAAATCGGTTCCATTCGTGGAGCAGCTTCTGGACCTCTTTTGTTGTGTTTCTCCGTTCTTTGGGAAACAATTGTGTTCCTCTCTCCTTGAGGTCCAGGACAACGGAGATGGTGGGGTCCTTCTTCTGGGCAGTTTGTATTTCTCCCGTTGTTAACTGAGGTAGTCCAGCAGAAATGTGAACACTGGACACTTGGGCTGGGATGGCTTCTGCGCCGGAAAGAGCCATGTTCCAGGGCACCTCCTTGTTTACCTGAACTCCATGGTGCACTGCCTGTATGATTGGTTCGGTGATCTCCTCTGAGTACCCGGTCATGTCTGGAACAGTGAGCGGTTCCCGCGAGAGCGTATCAGCATCACCATTCTTCTTTCCTGGACGGTACTTAATGCTGAAATGGAAATCAGCAAGTTCACCTACCCATCTCATACCAGTGGCGTTCAGCTTGGCAGAGGTTAATACATAAATGAGGGGGTTATTGTCGGTGAATATGACGAAGGGTGGGGAATAATACAAATAATCTCGGAACCGCTCACAAACCGCCCATTTCAACGCCAGGAACTCAAGTTTTCCGAAGTGTAGGTGATAGTTCTTCTCTGCCGGCGTGAGGGAACGAGAAGCGTAAGCTATCACTCTCAACTTGTTGTCCTGCTCCTGGTACAGCACTGCTCCCAGCCCTTCATGGGATGCATCGGTATGCACTACGAAGGGTTTTTCGAAGTCTGGGTAGGCCATGATGGGGGCTTGAAGAAGGCTGTCTATCAGGGATGAAATGGCTGAGCGATGGCACTCTTTCCACTCGATGGGTGTACTTGAAGGAAGGGAGTTGGATGACTTCTGTTTGGTGTATCTCTTCTTGTCTGGCTTGGGTTGTGTCTGGTTGACCGATAAAAGTTGGTACAAACAAGCAGCTCGTCGAAAGAAATTGGGAATATATCTCCGATAATATCCCACCAGTCCGAGCAGCTTGCGCAGATCTCCCACTGTGGCTGGTGTTTTCTCCTTTAGCATGCGTACCGCCTCTGTATCGTTTGGATCAGCCTGATGACCATCTGCCGATACTATCCTTCCTAAATATTTCACCTGGCTTTGGAAAAACTTGCACTTGGCTGGCTTTAGCTTGATGCCTTTCTCCTTTAGCCGACACAGGACTTTCTGTAAGTGGGCGACATGGTCATCGAAGGTTGGGCTGTAAATCAGGATGTCGTCTAGATAAACTGTGCAGATCTCTCCACTCAGGTCATCTAGACAACCTTCCATACAACGCTGGAAAACAGCAAGGGCATTGGTCAGTCCAAACGGGATGCGGTTCCATTCGTAAAGGCCCCATGGCGTGATGAAGGCAGTAAGGCGTTTACTGTCTTCTGCCATGAACCCCTGGTGGTAAGCCTTACCCTGATCCAGCGTTGTGAACCACGCATTTCCGCCCAGGCTGTCCAGTACTTCTTGAATACGGGGGATTAATTGTCGGTCTGGAATAATTTTCTGATTGAGTTGGCGGTAGTCAATGCAGAGTCTCAGTGTTCCATCCTTTTTCCTGACACAGACCACGGGTGAAGAATATGGCGAGCTGGACTTTCGGACCCATCCCTTCTCCAGCAAATTGGCCACATAATCCTTCACTTCTCGGAACAATGGACGTGGAACAGCCATGTAAGTCCTTTGAACAGGTGTTGGATCATTGAGACTGATGTTCATATGAAGATCTGGAATAAATCCGATGTCTTCATCTCCCATCGAGAAAACATCACGCTCTGCGTCTAACACACCAATGATTTTATCTCGTTGTTGTGGTGACAAGTGTCCCAGGTCAAATTTGTCATGGAAGGATTGGGTAGGTGGGTCAGTAATTACTTGATTCACCTTGGTGTTCTGAATCTCATTTGTTGGGATGTGGTGGTGAATGGATGAAATTCCATGTAGGTGCCCAAGCACTGTCTTCTTTGGTAACACAATAGGACGAAATGAAGTATTGGTGACCAGGACTTGCACTCTGCACGAATTTCCACGTTTCACTTCCACTAAGAATGGGTCTATGCACAGGCCAGCATCAAACAATGGGTTCGCCTCGTCAGGCTCGAATAAGCAGCGGGTCTTCCCTAGAGCACCGGCATGGATCCTGCACGGAACCTTAAAACTTTTGCCAGGTGGTAGCACTGTTACCTTGTTCACTCTGGCCATCGGACATGCATCGATTTCGGCGGCCTCAAGTGTACTGATGATGCTGCTTACCGTCTCCGGAGGACTACTCATCGCTGATACTAGGGCTCGGTGTATTGCATCGGGGGAGGAAAAAAAGTGGTTGATCAGGGATTCAATGACGTTATAGCCAAGGATAGCATCCTCACTGATAGTGTGGTCTCCTACTACCAGAAAAGGGACTTGGATCTCTGCAGCTCCACTGCCATCAATCTGGACTTGTAATTCAACATATCCGCTGAAAGGGAGATTGGTACCATTTGCTGCTGACAATTGTAAATCCTGGTCTTGGAGGAGGTCTGAAATTGGTTGGACTTGTTTGTGAGGGAGGGAATCTTTAAGCCATGAGCTGGAAATCAGGGAAACTTGGGCTCCAATATCCCATAATACATGCGTTTTTCGCCCTTGGAGTAAACAATGAAGCATGCATTTTTTTCCTACCAGTTTCGCTACCTTGGTCTGAAATCGGGATGGGAAACTGGTTCTGATGTCTACATGTGGCTTGTAATGCTGCTTGGGACTTACTGGTTGGTTCCTGGTGGGCACGACCCGTCCCGAAGGGGTGCCCACTGGCCGTTTCCCGCCAAGCAGCCTTTCGCTATGTGTCCTGTACTCCCGCACTTAAAACAATGGCGACACTGTCTGCCTTCCCCTTTCTTCCGGCATTCGGTGCAGCCCCATTCGAGCGGAGATCGTTGACTTGGTGGGCCCTGCCGACCTGTTCGAGGAGCTGGATCACTTTCTCTGATCGCTGCGAACTCCGCCCTGATCAGAGCCTTGATCTCCTTATGCAGGTTTCCCATGTCGACTTTTGGCTCCTTCTGATTCCCAGCCTCGAGTGTATTTATCTGGGCTGGTACCCGTTTCTTTTGTTTGGCCAGCCGCTCCGTCTCGTTGTTGGCGGCCAGATTTACGCTCTCCAGGAGGTCCTCATCAGTGGTTGACGGGTTGTTCAGGCACGGCTTCATGTCGTTCCTGATACTCTCGTTCGCTAGGCCAGTCAGCGCAGAGTGCCTAAACATGTGCTCCACTAGGGCACCGTCGTAGCGAAATGAGGACCCGGCCTCCTGGGAAACAAACATTATTTTCTGTTTCAGGGCGAATAATCTTAACAGAAAATCGTGAGGTGTCTCCTTTTGTCCCTGAACCGCCCTACTCAATTCGTGATACAATTCCGTGGCTTCCTTCTCCTGGTAGTGAGACCGTATTAACCGACGGAGGGTTGGTAGGTTGAGGTGGGGCCTTGATTCCAGATAACCCCTTAAAGTGAGGCCAGGCGCCATCGCACGAATAACGGCGTCAACGATCTCCTCATCTGGGTATCTCCTTTCTTTCCCACGCTCTATTTGATGGATGAGGCTCATGAAACTGAGCCTCTCCTTCTGTCCTACCTCACCCACCTGACCGGAAATCTTGAATTCTCTCCTCCAGGACATCGCCTCAGGTTTGGGTGCGTCATTGCTACGTGGTGGTGGTGGTGAGGCTACCTCGCTACGTGGTGGTGGTGGTGCTACCTCTGCATCATCGATGGGTCTTGTGGTCTCGTCCTTGATGTCAATCATGTCAGCCACCTTCCTCCATGTAGCCTCTCCCTCGTCTTCGCTGAAATAAAACTCATCACTCCCTAAATGGGTCAAAATAAACCTTCTGAGACCCTTACTACCCTTTTCCTTACCTCTACTCACCTTATCCTCTGCTACTTCGAGGGCCGTCAACACGTCTATGAGTCCTTCGCTGCTACACCCTTCAAGTCCTTTGGCGACATCAGCGATAAGGCGCTCCATCCTGGTTGTTGAGGCTCCGACTCTGCTATATAAGATTGGTGAGAAGGGGCTTGGTCCGGGTCAGGTCAGGTCAGGTCTAACCGGCTCGTCTCATTGGATGATGACGTGCAGCATCTAGTCCCTCAGGGACATCGAGACTGGTGACACCATCCGGGCAGTGCCTCCAAAATGTTACACCCCTATGGTGTGTAGGGATGGTTGCTTGTTAAAAACTAACAAGAATCCTAAATCTGGAAATAATGATACGGAGAGAAACAGTTCAGTATAGGTGTTCTTCGTGCGCAATCAGGATTCAGAATGGCACATTTATTATCTCAATAATAAATGCCAATCAATAATAGAAATCATAATACAATAAAAATATTGTATGAGTAAACACTCTCAAAATTATGTTTCCATATAGTTATCATAACTGATATATAACCATCACCATTAATATCACAATCTCGTACATCACACTTCTTAATCATTTCATCCTTAAGTGTGTTTCTTTCTAAAGTGACTAAATACTAACAATGAATGTGCTATATACATTAACAAGTTACAAAATACGTTATATACAACTATACACTCTTGTCTAATTCCCATTTAAACATGCATCATGTTCATCTTTAAAGTCTAACATATTCATTTAAACCGCTTACTATATCAATACTACTTCAACTTGTAAATCCGTTCATAAATATCTGTATTCTAAAAAATTCCAAACTAATAATAGTTATAATTAGATTATTATTAATTTAACATGATTAACTAAGCTAACGCAATAACAATTATCTGGAAACTCTATATAATAACCAAGTGCCAGATAATATATTTAATATAATATTATTAAATAGAACCGAATATTAACTTTATAAAATAATGTTAACCCTTCAGTATAATATATTAAATCACTAAACTAAACATCAAAACTAACAGTGGCACTTTAAATACTAGCATCAAAATGGTTACTCAAATTTATAACAGCTATATAAATTGACAAGAATTCCTGTTCCCTAGTAAATTGAGGAATAATAATGAGAGACCAAAATTTAACTATCAAAAGCTTTCTTATACCAAGAATTCATATAATCTTCTCTTTCAAACACAACTACCAACCTACATAGTTATTCTGTATTCCAGACACTTTAAATTACTGTTCTAAATTAACTAAAACAGCTTATATACAAGTCTAATCTACACGCACTATGTACAAATAATTTGGCTTGTTCCACACACACAATCATACGTTTGGGGGAACACACAGTATAAGTATTATAAGTACCGTTCACATCGAACTCTCAAAGTTAATCTTCACTGCTCACAAGCTGTTAGCAAATCATGCTATATCTCTTCATGTAACAGTATATAACTTATAACTTACTTATTCGAAACTTGTGTTTCTCTATACTTACTTCATACGTCAAATGTCAATAATTATTCAATATATAATTATTACTAACATAATAAACATATATAATAGAATATTCTCAATATTCATCAAGTTATAAGAATAACTATAACTTTTCACAAACTCTTCTCTCGCACTCAATTAATCTCACAAACTCTTTTCTCTCTCTCATAATTCTACTAATACTAGTTTATATCTCATTCATTTAACAAAATGTATGAATGAACTTAAATAATCACCTTCGCATCATAACATACAATGTATACAATTTATAATGATATAATGATACAAAGATAAAAATAATGTTGTCTCACCTGGAAATAATGATACGGAGAGAAACAGTTCAGTATAGGTGTTCTTCGTGCGCAATCAGGATTCAGAATGGCACTTGGAAACACTTGCTGACCAGTTCCTGCTCTTTATCTCCAGGTTATCATATTTCTGCTGGTACTCTATACAAAGGCTAGGGGAATTAATCCTATAGCGTTTGGTCCAGTGCAATTCTTCTTTGTCCTCACTGGGAGCATCAAGCTCACATAAACTTACATGACAAAGAAAGGGTTGGGGCTAGGGGGTGGGGATTAAACTAATAAAACGGAGTGGACATTTATTCATGAACCATGGTATACATGCTATATTCCAATACAGAGCTATATTGGGTTTATTCTGTATTTTCCAATGTAAGGCTATATTATAACATGGGACTATTCCAATAGGGGTATAACACCTGTCCATGATTAATTAGCATGTATAAATGGCACAACAGCATGTTTGTCTTATAAACCCATGACAAAAGAGCATAACATCACAAAGCATGCGTGCACTGAAGCAGGATATGCACTTGTGCGCGCAAGGAGACACTAGCAACCAATCAGAACGGACATATCTGCATGAATGATCTTCACTCAAGTACTACATCCTGGATACAGTGTACTTTCTTTACAACGTTCAATGAATATGAATGAATAATACGGGTTTTGATTGATTTTGTAAATTTCATCTAAAATCGTAAAATTTGTTTTAAAATCGTTCAAAATTGACATAGTTTTAGGCAAATACCTACATTCATATTATTTGAAGACTTTAATTCAACATGTACACAATATTAAATATCAAAACTCATTGAATTAACAGTGTCGTGCATTAATTCCTTTCTGTCAAAGTTTGTCCATTCATTGTTAAAGCTCAGTAAAACCACGACAAAACAGCATAACAGACATTTTGAGCGTAAAATGCAAGATTTTTCAAAAAAATAATTGAATCTTGTGAGACATGCCAAATGTCTATTCAGACAAGTTGAAACATAATTTACGCAGTCACAAAGTCTCTTAAGGTTTTAAAAAAAAACACGTTTTGCCTTATCTCATAAACTTCAAAATGTCTGTTATGCTGTTTTTTCATGGGGGCAGTATAGGTCAAATGAGGTCAAATTTGAAAGTTTACCTGCAAGACTCTAGATAATGGTTGATAACTTTCCAACCCTGCATCTGTTTGTAACCAAACTTGATTGGCATGAATGCGCGCAATAGGGCGAGACACATTATGGCTATCGCCTTGTATTTCAAATAAATCTTGAATCTTGTCATGTCTGGGCCCCGTTGCAGAAAGAGATACAATCGATTGTAAGTCAGCAAATTTGCGTGTTTCATGATCTGACTTACAATTAATTGTAACTTACAATCAATTGTATCTCTTTCTGCAACAGGGCCCTGGTAACATCCCACCAGGTCCTAGGATTACTGTACTGGACAGTAGTTGCCAGCTATTACTGGTCTTTTCCTGGTTAAGTGTTGATCAGGTTTGTGGGAATCTACATTAGGATCATCTCACTGTTAATTTGTTTAATTAATAAATCATTTTATTCCAAATAAATCTTGAATCTCATAAATTCTGGTCTCGTATCCTACCAGGTTCTAGGATTCCTGTACTGGACAGTAGTTGGCAGCTAGTACTGGTCTTTTCCTGGTTGCTCATAGTTTGTGGGAATCTACATCAGGGTCATCTCACTGTTAATTTTGTTATAATAATACATTTTATTACAAATAAATCTTGAATCTTGTCAATTCTGCTTCCATCCTTCCAGGTCCTAGGATTCCTGTACTGGACAGTGATTGCCAGCTACTACTATCACTTTTCTGGTCATGGGTGGCTCTTGACTGTGGGGATTTGTGCCTGGGTCTTCACGACGATCTTCTTCTTCCTCTATCTCTTTGCTCTCACCAAGCGAGTCACCATCATCAACTGGCCACTGACAGTAAGACAACATTCACTCCCATCACAAAACTGAACAAATTTATGTTTGTCATACAGTTCAGTATTATATTTAATTACTTATCTTGGTAAACGATAAGACATAATGTCATTTTTTGTTCTACAGCATTTTCAACCCCAACTAAACAAAATTTTAAGAAGGAGTTTGAACTTTGCATTTAAAATACAACCCTACGATCCTAAAATCGATTTTAGTGTTTAGTGAAACACACTACCGTAGTGTGTTTCACTGAACACTAAAATCGATTTTAGGATTGATTTTATGTTATAATCGTCCCATTCAATCGATCCTAAAATTGATTTGAGTGTTTAGTGAAACACCCTACTGTACTGATACACATGATGCCCTTTGTGTGCAGATGTGCAACACATTTGTTTTCTTTCTTTTATCCCATGCACAGACATTAAAATCAGTGACACAAAATATTTGATAATTTTTAACCAGCCGTAAAAAAAAAAATTTACAAAAGAGGTTTTTAAATAGTTGTTGATTATCTTTCTATCTAATCACTATTTCAACAAAACATCACATGCACAATATTTTATTATGCCTCCGCAACAAAGTAGCCGGAGGCATTATGTTTTCGGGTTGTCCGTCCGTCTGTTCGTACGTACATGTACGTACGTCCCGTTCTCGTGATCGCGTTATCTCAAGAACCGATTGACGGATTCTCACAAAATTTGGTTCATGTATGTTTCGTGGGGTGCCAATGAACTGATTAGATATTGGGGTCATGAGGTCAAAGGTCACAGGGGTCATTATATATGCAAAAATAGCTCGTGATCGCATTATCTCAAGAACCGATTGACGGATTCTCACCAAACTTAGTCCTTGTATGTATCTTGGGGCGCCAATGAACTGGGTAGATTTTGGGTCATGAGGTCGCAGGCAGTGGCGTAGCGTGGTCGGACTGATTGGGGGGCCCGCAAAATTATTGGGGGGGCACACCTTATGTATTTATTTATTTTTTCAACAAATATCCCCTTATGTTTTTAGCTCATCCGGCCCGAAGGGCCCGATGAGCTTATGCCATGGTGTGGCGTCCGTCGTCCGTCCGTCCGTCCTTCCGTCCGTCCACAGTTTTCAAAATGCTTCTTCTTCATTATTTTCAACCGATTTTGATTCTGATTGTTTCATAAGATAGGGCTAGGAGGGGGATTTAAAACTTCTACACAGAATCGTGAAATTCATTATCTATGGTAATTTATGCAAATTTATTCGAAATCACAAAAAATGCTTCTTCATTTCTCGACCGATTTTGATTTGGTTTGCTTTATCTGGTAGAGCTAACTTTGGTACACTAAACTTCTACACAGAATTTTGAAATTTTTCTCTATTAATTATGGTAATTTATGCAAATTTATTCCAAAAATAACAAAAATTGCTTCGTCTCCCTCATTTCTTGACCGATTTTCATTCTGTTTGGTTTATCTAATAGGGCTAGGTTTCATAAGATAGGGCTAGGAGGGGGATTTAAAACTTCTACACAGAATCATGAAATTCATTATCTATGGTAATTTATGCAAATTTATTCGAAATCACAAAAAATACTTCTTCTCCTTCATTTATCGACCGATTTTCGTTTGCTTTATCTGGTAGAGCTAAATTTGGTACACTAAACTTCTACACAGAATTTTGAAATTTTGCTTGACATTGATTAATTATGGTAATTTATGCAAATTTATTCCAAAAATAATACAAATTGCTGCTTCTCCCTCATTTGTTTACCGATTTTCATTCTGTTTGTTTTGTTTGTTTTGTTTTGTCTAGCTGGGGGCTTCAAAACTTGTGCACAAAATTGTGAAATTCATTAATTATGCTAATTTATGCAAATTTATTCAAAATATTTAAAAAATGCTTAGAACTTCATTTCTCAACCCATTTTGATTTGGTTTACTTTATCTCATAGAGCTAATTGGGGGCTTCAAAATTTGTACACAGAATTAATGTAGACATTTTGCTCCATATGTTAATTATTGTAATTTATGCAGATTAATAAAAAAAACAAATGCTTCTCCCTCATTTCTTGACTGATTTCGATTCTGTGTGCTTTATCTGATAGGGCTAATTGGGGGCTTGAAAATTTGTACACACAATTTCAAAATTCATTAATTATGCAAATTTATTTCAAATCACATGAACTTCTTCTTCTCCTTCATTTTTCAACAAATTTGTATTCTTTTTGTTTTATCTGATAGGTAGGAGGCTTCAAAACTTCTACACAGAATTGTATAATTTGTTAATTATTACTTTTTTTTACATTTTTTTTCTTCATCATTTTTTTTTTTTATGGAGCCCTCCCTGGAAGGGACCCAGCAGTGCAATCAGCTATAATTTTTGTTTCCTTTTTTTTTTTTTTTTTTTTATTATTAGGCTTATTATTATTATTATTTTTTTTCCCCCATGTCCCTTCCGGGGCGTCAAATTTATGTTTTTCTCACTCTAATTTTTTAATTTTTTAATTTTTATGTCCCTTCCAGGGCATCAAATTTTTATTTTTTTACCAGTTGAAAAGTGTACCACATGAAATTTGCGATATTTGATGTTGCGAGATGCCGGATGAGCGCTACGTCTCTACTAGTGCCCCCCCCCCCCCCCCCCCCCCCCCCCCCCGTCGCCACGCCACTGGTCGCAGGCATATGATAAATAAGCTTGTAATTGTAAAATCTTAAGAACTGAATGTTAGATTTCAATCAAACTTGGTACCTGAATGTATCTTAGGAAGCCATTATAGCATCAGATTTTGGGGTCATGAGGTCAAAGGTCAAGGTCACAGAACTCATTATTCCAAAAAAGCTTGTAGTTGCAATATCTGAAGAACCAGTGGACAAATAACCATCAAACTTGGTACCTTTTTATATCTTGGGGAGTTAATAACCTTTTAAGATTTTGGGGTCATTAGGTCAAAGGTCTAGGTCACGGCTTATGCAAAAATAGCTCATAATTGTGATATATATCGGATCTGGTAGACAGATTACTATTAAAATTGAGTTGAATAATTAATTTAGTGCATGTTAATTTGGCGGAGGCATCCATCTAGTTTTAAATGGTTGAAACCAATGAGTTTTTAGAGAGCGCCCTCTTGAGTTTTAACTGCTCCTTTTGAAAGATAAAAGGCTTTTTACTTAGTCATGTGTAATTGTTATTTTCTTTCGAGCATGGTGGAAGTATAACAACTTGTTTGTAATGTAATTGTGCAGGTTTGACCAAAACTGTACTCTCTTTACCAAAACTCAACTATCCCTTTAAAGTTATCCATTAACTTTATATTTTCCTCAAAAGCAATATATTTTCCTCAAAAGCAATGTTTGAGACTTCAATAATATACCAAGTTCATTGTAAGATCTTGAACATGATATGAGAATATCATAGAAAAATAATAAAGTTTATCTAGTGAAAGCAGAAATAATCAATTCGGATACTACGGTCGATTGAGTATCCAAATTCGGATACTCTTGACTACGGTCGGAAACCGTCTATAGACGCCATCACATTCAATCTTAACTAAACCCATGTCCAATTGAGTTTGGTTGAAATTGTGCAAAGTTAATGGATCACTTGTTTATCCTGTACCCTTCAAGTTTCTAAAATCCCCATGGAATTTGTACACAACTCACCTAGTTCTTGAGTCAAGGGGTTAAAGGCGGTACATATATTAATCTAACCTTATTTATAGCTTGCTGGCATGCTTTTATGATCCTTTTATCATTGTTATTCATGATAGCCTGTTGATAGTAGACTAAGTTGTGTTCCATGATTGATAAGCTCACTGTTTCATAATTCGATGTCATTCCTCATCTAGGAGCTGTTAAACAATGCCTTGTGGTGTGTGTTTTACCTTACTGCTGCTATTCTCGTTAGCGTCAGGGCCGGCCAGCACAGCAGGTATATCGAACACGGAAAGCTGGTGTGGGGAAGTGTGAGTATCTTTAGTGAAAAGTAAAACACTGGCATACATATTAATATTATTTTGTTCAGGAGGTGATGGGGGGGGGGGATCTTTGGGTGCATGGGTTTTCAGGGTGATTTTACACCCCAGACATGTCTAAAAAAGTTTATGGAAATTACAATGACCCCCCCCCCCCCCCCCCTTGCAAAATATACACGTGGGCTCAAAACGATTTGGTCCCTGAATTGCCAAACAGAGCCCATGAAATTAGCACATGTATCAATGCAAAACCAATTTTAGAGTGCTATTTTCATGCAGGCAAGATTGACAAGAAGATGGCAACAAAAATAATGTTTAATTTTGTCCCTGCCTCCACCCTACCCTATATCAAGCACTGGCACTCTTAAGGCAGGGCCGTGTGAAAAGAGTGCTACAGCCTACCAAATTCAGTATTAGAGCCTGCAATTACTGCAGATATAGTGAAAATGCAAGAAAAGTGAGCTTGTAGTACTTGAGAATTTATTCCCTCAAATTTTGACCGGGCTTGCCGTTGTGAAGACACCAAAAGAGAGAGCTTTAGGCTAGGCTTTCATTAATGCTGTATATAGAATTGTGACCTTGAATACTTGTGTTATTTCTACATTGGGTGACTCTCTAGGCTTATAATCGCCTCACAGATACAGAGATACTGTTCTGTTTAGTATTGTGAAGCTGCGTGGAGGGACTCTTAAGTATGCTGTGATAGAATGATAGAATAATCATAGAATTGTTTCTGGGAAAATTGTACATCTAATTCCTCTGAAACTTTGTTGATATGTGCACTAATTATTATTCCAAACCAATTATTATTTTTGTTTCTTTTACATTATTGATATTTAACTATTCTTTATTTTTTCCCCCATTGTCTAGTTGTGCTGCTGGGCCCTCTTTATTCTCTACGGAGTGACGGCCTTCCTCAACTTCCGTGAGTTCCAGGCTCTGGGAGGCATCAGCACCATCCGTCTCCCCGGCCAGGCCGCCACTACCACCACATCCACCCACACTACCACCACCGTCATCTCCACCTCGGGCAACGTGGACGAGAAGGCGCAAGCTCCACCTCCGTACCCAGGCGGTCCCTTCACATAAACTCTGGGATTCGTAGCCACCTAGCACCTCCACTACCGCAATCGGCATCTTAACCTCTTCATCTGTGGAGAAGAATTCCCTACTACTTATGTATTGCATTAGATTGTGATAGATATTTAATCAGAGGGATGTCGCATAAAGAGTTGCGATAAATTGCAAATCAGAAAATGCGCCCAAATGCGCAAATCTGATTTGCTCAATTGCTTTTCTGACTTATCACTCACAACTTTGTGATTAATCGCAACTCTTTATGCAACACCCCCAGTTACTGAAAACTGTATATATTTAATAAGTACAATTACTAACAGTAGCATGGTATTGAAGGCATGAGAGCAGCATCCAAACCTAGGTCAGGTGGTCCCTTTAGTAGAGAGCAGCATCCAAACCTAGGTCAGGTGGTCCCTTTAGTAGAGAGGCTGGAAATATTCACAAAGAGAATAGTAGTGAATGATCTATCCACAGATTAATGGAGATCAGCCAGTGGTTCATTAAAATGATCATTTGCCTTTTACATTGGATATGAATGTATTATTATAGAGAGATATTTACCCAGTTATATATTGCTATTTAGTAGAATATTACCCTACTGTAGTCCTAACACAATTATATAGTTATAATTGCTATATCATATCATATATATTTTGATAATATATGTTACTTGTGCATCTTGACCACAGTGAGCAGCTCATAAAGTGCATGTACATGTATGGTGATAGCTTGTGATACTTACATGTAGGAAACCACATTAAATATTGATACGTTTCTCTTTAAGTAGTGTTAAGTTTTATGGGGGAAAAGATATTTCTTTCTAGTTATTGCGCTTTTGAGCATATTTATGTACCTTTTTATAGCTCATTAACACATGGCTGAACAGTTAAATAAAATAAAGTAAGGATACGATCTGGCCAATATGAGGTTCGTAATTACATTTCAGTGCAATTTTTTTCTGCCAAAGAAAATATGAATTTGAATCTAAAGAATTTGAATACTGTAAATGTTGTTATTTTCGCTCGATTAATATTTCGCGCTGAGCGACTCAAAAACACATTCGCGGGTTTTCAATTTCGCGGCCGATCGTAAGACCCTCATCAAAATTATATTATTATACTATAGTAAATGAAAATCAATAGAATTGCATATTCGCAGGTTTTAATGTTCGCGGACGCCGACTTCAGCGCGAATATTACCATGTTTACAGTATAGTAGACCACTCTTTCTACTCGGGGTTAAAAACAAATGTATTAAAGCCTCGGAAGATTATCAAATTGCCACCTCATGATCAATAGTATTATTAAATATACAATTTTTTCTTCAAATTATGCTCAAAGCTTTTCTAGTCTTGCAACTTTTTGTTATGCATGACATGGAAGAACAAACCACAATCTTATTTCATATCCTTACACCTCTTATATTTCATCTATCTCACCTTTAATCTTTACCCCTTGCTTTGATATATATATATATTTTAAAAACGCATTTGTATATATTGTATATATATGTACATGTGTATATCATCCACACACGACATACTTGTTTGTGCCAATTTTTACCTATGAAAAAGAAATACGATTCCACAAATATATACCAAATGCTGTAAGGAAGCACCTAAACAGTTCTAAAGTATTTAATAGTGGTGTTAGTTTGTTTTATTTTGTTTGATATAATATGAAATACCAGTTGAATCCTGGATTATTTGATATAAATGACAGTTTTTGTTCTATTTTTGCAGTGTTTGTTTAACCTTTTGCCATAGCGATAACTAATATGGTATCAACTTCTGGTTGAGCTGTTCTAGATGAATTTAATAATGAATTATGCTGAAACCTTGAAAGTAGCCTGCCATTTCTTTTTTTATAACCGGTTACTAGTAATCCACATTACTCTCTTATCACTTACACAATCATATTAATGTTTTAACCTTGCATCTTGTGGTCCTGCATCTGAAATAGTACTTCTCCTTTCAATTTCAACAATCACATTAAATAAATTTTTTGTTTGGTCACAATTGCTGTTATATCATAGACATCAAATTAGAATACTTTGCTTCAATAGGTACTACGAATATATCACAGTAATTAGCTTCATTACACAAATAGGGCACATTTATTGACATACACTAAGTCTAACCCTTGTTTTGGTTTTGATGCATTTGCATCTATAATTGTGCATTCAAAATCACTGTATACATATTGAAACGGCTGAGAAAATAACTGGATACACACACTAAAATTGTTAGTCCCAAAGATTCTTATTTTGTTTACTGAAGATTGGTGAAAATATTATGCTTTCTTTAAAACTGCTAGGATATATTTCATATCGTGAATTTTTTTCTTTTCTTCCTAATTCTCTTCTCAATCTGTATCCATTTCGATGATCTGCACACATACCTACAAGTTGATTTATCCAATGATATGTTTTTTTACGAGATGCAAAATAAAATTTAATTTAGTTCAATTGAATTGAATTTAATTAAATTCGATCCATGTCGGGTGTTTCCAGTTTCAAAGTTTCCATCTGACCAGCAATCAAGGGTAGAAATTGACCAGAAGGAAGACCGCTAATTGAAGGGCGATGGTGGCTCCGGCTGGTAATATAGGTACAGGTTCAGAATTTGCCCAAAAGGATTTTGTTTGTTGTTGCTACATGCTCGTCTATTTTACCCTCTTTAAATACCGATATGTGCACCTTGTTGTGTAGTGTATTGAACCACATTTCAAGACATTTAATTGTGAACATTTGTATACACGCATGCCCTGAATCGTTGATCTCCTTAACAATCAAACGTTATGTGAACGGGGCAATATCAAAGGGAAATGATGAAATATTAACATCTATTCAAATAAGGTACAAGCAAAATTCAAGCTATTACAAATGGATTTTATTTCAAACAAAAATGGCTCATGTACAGTGTATATTGTACAATTTTAGATATGTAAGTATAAATTGCATTCAAGTCAGTACTGTCTTTTGAAATGTGTTTGTAAAAAATGTGAAGTTTAGAATCGTAGTTTACATGTTATGTCTGTTACAAGAATCTTGTATATGTCTTTGATACTTTGTGAGCATAGTGACACACAATACAGCAATGTCAAATGCTTCTTCTTTAATCCTGGAACAAATTGCGTCTAAGTCACAGTTTTTCCACACTCTTTTACTTACTGTTATGTCAGGTTCTCTAAGAATGTTCATATAGCCTTTATGAAACTGTCCAGCAGTTTTTAAATAGCGTACAAATGTCTTTGTATGTGAAGAGTTCATTAACATCTAGTTAATTTTGAGATGAGCAATGTCAGTATATTTGTGGTAATTTCTTTAATATTCAAAGTAAACGAAAGTGAAACCGGCTAGAGTTGCTGTATATTAAGTCCTTGTACTGGTACCGATGCTGATGTTGCATAGAAATATATAAAAAGTCAATAAAGTGCTAAAAATAGGTAAATGTACTTGTAAACGTCAGTTGCATATTGTCATAAATCATAATGATATTAATTGTTTCAGTACTTATCTTGTGAAATGTGAAATGTTCACAATTTCCTTGACTTTCTTAATAAGTGTATGTCTGTGAAATTTGTACTTGTCATTTTTATTAAGAAGATTAAATAAACAGCTACCTAGTACGTTAAATGGCTCTTTATGGGTTATTGGTATTAATATAATTGATATGTTGTAATAGTGTCAAATCAGAAAACATATACATCATGTATGTTGCTATCAGTGTGACCTATATGTGAAATTAACATTATTAAACCCATAATGATTAGATATGAATTTATATTGATACTACCATTATAGTCAGTAGTGTGATTACTCCTTATAAAGTAACTAATCCTGTATGCAACAGAAATGTTTTTTCCCATTAAAGGGAAAGTTGAGTTTTGGTAGAGAGGGCGCTAGACTACTTAATTGGTTTGTGAGGTAATGAAAAACTGAGTGTAAAATTTGAAAGAGCATAATATTTAAACAATAAAATCATCTTTGTTTGATCAAAATCGGTTCAGAAACGGCTGAAATATCCATAAATATAACAATTTGTAATAAACCCGGGGCCCGGGTTTATTAGAGAATTTTGAACCAGCCGTTAAAAATTCAAAAAAAAAATGCTTCCTCTTTTCAAAAAGTTACAAAATAGGTATTTAAATAGTTGTTGGTTATTTCTCTATCTAATCACTATTTCAACAAAGCATCACATGCACAATATTTTATTCAAAATGGTTAAAACCGATGAGTGTTTAGAGAGCGCCCTCTTACGTTTTAACGGCTCTTTTTGAATGATAACATGATCTTTACTACGTCATTTGTAATTTTGTGTTCCTTTCTAGTTATAACTATTAGTTTGTAATGTAATGATGCAGGTTTTGGTTACTAAAATTCAGTTTCACTAAAACTGTACTCTCCTTACCAGAACTCAACTATCCCTTTAACTGCACCTGAGCAATTTTCTCAAAAAGGCGCGACCAGTGGCATACCTATGGACTACACATGCTCTCGCAGGCCAATTAATTTAGCAAACATCTTTCAAAACATTTGGGTTAATATTCAAAATGATTACAAAGTGTGTGCCCCATATCATTTTGGAGTGAAACAGTGCCCCACCCCACCCCTTCTGCCCCCTCCTTCTCCCCCTCCTCCTCCTTCCCCCTCCTCCTCCTTCCCCCTCCTCCTCCTTCCCCCTCCTCCTCCTTCCCCCTCCTCCTCCTTCCCCCTCCTCCTCCTTCCCCCTCCTCCTCCTTCCCCCTCCTCCTTCCCCCTCCTCCTCCCCCCTCCTCCTCCCCCCTCCTCCTTCTCCTCCCCCCTCCTCCCGACCTGACATATTAGATGGACCATGTTATGCCATGTTATGCCACTGGGTAAAAGCCATCAAAGAAACAACAATGCTTTTTAGTTATCTTGTGTTTGATTTGTAGTTAGTAAGATTGCAGTGAAGTGAATCTTTGAATGTTTATCTCCTAAATGAATGGATAGAATGTCAATCAAGAGTATCTCACAAACCTGCTTGAAATAAATGTTTATTTTGTACTCTAAAACTGATTCTCAAGGCATTTTTATGATTTGCATTATCTATACATAGATATGTATGTTTGGTTGTGTGTATGCGTGCGTGCATGCTTTTGTGTATGTGTGTGTGTGTGTGTGTGTGTGTGTGTGTGTGTGTGTGTGTGTGTGTGTGTGTGCACTTGTAAGGACCGGCAAACGGGGATACACACGGGTTTACACACCGGCAAACGGGGATATGTCGGAAACCGGGGATATCCCCGTTTTCCGAACAGCCTCTATAGTGCTTTAGGGATCGTCTTAAGGGCTGTACTGTATGTTATTATGATTTTTGAAGGATATCCCTTAATTGCCCATTTTACATCTATGTAACCGATGGTGTGTATGAATGGACTGTTTGTGTATGTGAGTGTGTGTGTGAATGTGTGTGTGTGTATGCCCATTGGGCATATGTCCATGTTTACACACCGGCAAACCGGGGATAAGCCAAAAAACCGAAAAAAGCGGGGATATCCCCGTTTGAAGGTGTTATAAATTTTATCCCCGTTTGAAGACTCCTACAAGTATGTGTGTGTGTGTGTGTGTGTGTGTGTGTGTGCACTTGGTTTAAACCAGGGACAATTGTGGGATACACACCTTCTAATCGCAGATAAATCGGTATATCGTGGATATTCCCGATTTTCAAATTTGGAAACGATTAAAATTCATTAGCCCCCTCTCTGTTTACGGTCTTTTGGTGATGTTCCCCAATTCACATTACTGGTACGCTTTTGACTTGCATCTTTGTGTAACCCATTCTCACTGGGAAAATTATTAGCACTTCCCCAGTTTAGCGGTAAAATCTTTATATGGCTGTCATATCTGTGTGTCCTCAGCATCCCCAGTTGGAACGTGAAATACTCTAATTGAAACAATTATATTTTCAATATTTTAGGTCCATTTCCTAAAAAAAACAAAGCTAATATAATCTAAAGCTACTTGAAAAACTGTTATTGGACCTTTCCTGAACATGTCCCCATTTGTGTGTGTATGTGTTCGTGCGTACATGCGTGCATGTGTGTTTGAGTGAGTGTAAAATTGTGGGGGTGGAGGTTCGGGGAGGGGCTGCCTTCTTGCCTACCCCATCCCAATTGATGAACCAGTAGGGATAACATAATTATGCGGTCTTGGTATTGAGGCCGATAATATAGGTTTTCCCATTCATTTTCGTCATTTTGTCATTCAATTTCGTCCCGAGAAGCCGAGAATGTGCCAATGCCAACTTCAATTTCGTCTATTGTCGACCAATTTCACAAAAATTCCATTCAACTTAGTCGTTCGTCACGCATTTTCGTCGATTACAATTCAAATTCGTAGGTCACAGTCAGTTTCTGAACACATCTGTGACTGACGAATTTGAATTGTTGGCCTACTGGACGAAAATGTGTGACAAATGACTAAATTGAATGGACTTTTTGTGAAATTGGTCGACAATAGACGAAATTGAAGTTGGCATTGGCACATTCTCGGCTTCTCGGGACGAAATTGAATGACAAAAGTGTTAAAATGAATGGGAAAACCTATATATCTAGAAAGCGAAAGGGGATAATCTCTGAAAAGACAAAGAAACTCATAAGGCGTTCCCCCCCCCCCCCCCCCCCCCCAATCGGTTGTGTGCACCCCCTCATCAGTCCGACCACACTGAGGCTCTTGTTTAGTTGACATGTTTGGGGGAGCTTTGCTTCGCAAAGGAAAATGAATCGAATTTGTATCGATTTGGATGATATACAGTCCGCTCAAGGGACCGGCGAAAAGTGGTCGCTATAGACAGGTGGTCTCATTAGACAGATTGGCGGCCATTTTGAATTTCTGGTCGTATATTGTGCCTATATGCACGTGTATTAATTGGCATCTGTACACGCACTTGTCCATAGTTTCATTTAGTATTTGTTGCATACATAACCACAACAAAAATTTCAATTATATATTGGCATTACAATGATTTCAAATGATATTAAATGTTTGTATTATCTTGTCAAGTGAAATTAAAATTGCAAGGTGTGTCAATGAGTCATTTATTTACTCATCATGAGAGAATCAGCTACGCTTATTCGCGTGTGTATAGTTTTCTATAGAATTCTGAAGTCAAAATGCATTGTTTGGTCGTAACAAGCACACGGATTATCATTGAAAAGAGTAAAAAACACCACGCCTCGGCGATTAAAATAGAAATATAACTGTAATTTATTCTAATGTAATTAATACTCACTACTCAGTAAATAGTACTCCGCGCAAATGTTGAGAAACTAACCGGCTGTTCAAACATCACATAGAAGGACGCGATTTTATGATGCTAATAATGTTCACTCTTTTGTACACATATAATTATCATTATTTATGCTCCCGGGGCGGTACTGAAACTACGTTTGTAAAATATATATGAAAATCTGTCGAATTCCTTTTTCTCGAGGTAATGATGACCCTGGAATATTCTATCCCATGTATTAGAGACTGATATACTTCAATCGAAAGGTGATAGCTGGGTAACCAGTTAAAGTCAATCTATAAGCTGTCTGAAGTTCATTGTCATGTTAAAAGTTTGTTTGAGCGACCAGAGGTAACGGAGTTGATGCCTTGGTCGCTCAAGCGCTAATTTTGTGGTCGCTATACACCGATTTATAATATGTGCGTCGGGACCCAAATAGGGTGGTCGCTGGTCGCGTTAGGCAGGTGGTCGCATTACGCAGGTCGCTTAACACGTCATGGTTTTTCAGGGGGGGGGGGGGACCAGAGAGCGGTCGTTATGAGCAGGTTGTCGCTATAGACAGATGGTCGCATTAGCAGGTTTGACTGTACATACACCAAAATATGGACACACACAAACAAATGCACAACGACACATTCATAAAAACATGTACATAATATATGCACCACACATTAATATACACATACTCACATACATACACACATCCATACTCACACACAAACTTACATACACACATACATACATAAAACACACATAACTGTAAACATGATCATTACTTTTCTACTTAGTAGGCCTACTTGCCGATATCGGAAGTGACATCAGGAGTAGAATTATGAAATTACACGTTAAGAAGAATTGCCCGTATTTTGGTGTTTTTGGTGTATTTGGGTGTTTTTAAATCTCTAGCCCCCACTTTTTATCCTAATAACCCCTAAACTCATTGAAACCCTAAGACCTTTTACCAATTGGAACCTGAGGGGTAGTTCAGTTTTGGTAGAGAGGGCGCTGCACGAAATACTTTTTTGTGAGGTCATGAACAACTGAGTGTAAAATTTGAAAGAGCATACAATTTTAATGGCAGAATAAACTTTATTTTATCAAAATCGGTACAGAAACGGCTGAAATATCAATAAATATATCCGATCGGAATAAATCTGGGGCCCAGATTTATTCGATGATTTTTTTTTAATATTAAAAAAATGCTTACACTTTAAAAAAAATACTTGTTGATGATCTCTCTATTTAATCATTATTTCGACAAAACATCACATGCATAATTTTGTATGAAAAATGGTTGAAACCATTGTATTTTTAGGCTCTTTTGGAATGATAACAGGTTTTTACTTAGTCGTTTGTGATTTTCTATACATTTCGATCATGGTGGAGTTATAACTATCAGTTTGTAATGTTATTGTGCAGGTTTTGGTTACTAAAGCTCAGCCTTACCAAAAGTGTACTACCCCTAAATAGCCCATTTCATAAAACACTTGCAATTGTTGTAAGTGTCCAATTATTGTAACTATTTGGTCAACAGCCAATCAGGATGGAGCATTACAGCTGTTGTCATGGTAGTTACAATAATTTGACACTTACAACAATTGCAACAGTTTTATGAAATGGGCTATGGACTCTTAATGTTTGCGAAGTAAATCGAATAAATCCCCAAATAACTTTAGGAAAACAGTGACATCAAAGAGCAGAAAAGTAGCTAATGTTACCTTTTCTTGGAGACGGGAAACCTGCGAACCACAAACATCCCGGAACCCACTGAAAACATTGCAATGTATGTAATACAAAGTTTTTTGTAAGAATCGCTTGAAATATCTATCAAAATAAAATGTATAAAATTAGCACTTGGATTATTGGTCGTTTTCTATCGCATGATGTATGTAAGTATGTGTGCATGTAGGTGTATGTATGTGTGTGTGTGTGTGTGTGTGTGTGTGTATGTGTGTGTGTGTGTGTGTGTGTGTGTGTGTTTGTGTGTGTGTGTGTGTGTGTGTGTGTGTGCGTGTGTGTGTGTGTGTGTGTGTGTGTTTAAGAAATAGAATGATCTTTGATCAATATTATTTTCTACGAGGTATAAGCAAAGTCTCCGATATAATGCTTAATACGAGTCTGAAAACTAAATTGCTCACTGTTTGGACGATTTATGAAGATTATCAAAGATTCATGATATTTTTGGTGCATTACCACATTAATTAAGAAATGGTACAGTTATGAGTGATTTCATTCACGTAGATATTTGAACATACGAAATTAGATTAAAGTTTGTAGGATACACATGAACCTTAATGGATTTACAGTCTAGGCAAAGAATAAAATTGGGGATCGACATAATAGTTTTGATTATAGTAATGACGAATTGAAGAATGTATATTTTAAGATTAAAGAGCGTAGTTTTGGGGGTAAATTGAGAGAAGTTCAATATACACTATTGCTCATACAAAAGTACTCTTTTTTAGGTTTGGATATGTTATGGGTAAATTATGCTCTTTTTAATAAAGTTTTACTTGAGACTATAATTCACATTTATTTTATGAATGTTTACTAGTGCGAACGTTTTGACAAGATCACAAAGGGTAAACTACCTTTCTGAAAAATACAGAAGTAATTTGGGATTATGAACAAGAAGAAAAATTGCATGCAATTTTAATAATGACTATTTATCCCGCTTTGAATTGTATTTTGTTTATAAATTATTGTAGGGCGACTGATAAATATCTCCTTTATATAGTTGCGTGTGACAGCTTTTTATATTATTCAATTTAAGTATTTTTTAGGTTGAAATTTACTTGAAGTTGTGTGTATTATATGGAGTGTTCAAGTGTTTGTGTGACTTTGTAGTCAGTGTCTAGTTGGATATTGGTGTATTCTATAGGCTATGATGGGGGTGAGGTGGGGTGAGGGTATTATGAGAGGCGAGGGAGTATAGCAGGATATCGCTCCTTTTAACTTTAGATAACCTCCAGTGTTTTTTTTTTTTATTTCATAGAGTGAATAAAATAATTAGACAGTTCACTGGCAGATCTACGGGGGGGGGGGGGGGGGGGTTAGGGGGTTTAACCCCCCCCCCCCCCCTTTGGCTGCCAGGTGAAAATGTATCAGTGAAAAAAGTGGGAAAAAAACGTCACAAAAATCACTATACGGGGGTTCAAAATAGCTAAAAAAATTCGCCGCTTCGCGGCTCGTGGATGAAAGTGAAAAAAAGGTGAAAAAAAATCACTAATGGGGGTTCAAAATAGCAAAAAAAATTCGCCGCTTCGCGGCTCGTGGTCGATACTCCGCATCGTCATTGGGTCAAACCCTCCCTTAGCAAAAAGCTAGATCCGCCCCTGCAGTTGCAACCTGTAGCCACCCATGCCTCGTACGCATTATGGCTTCAAGGGCTCATGAAGGGCAAGGATAAGCCGAACGATATAAATAACCACCATTTCCTATCCTCTATGGATATTGGGAAGTCACCATGGTCACGAACCAGCTGAAGGAAGCATTTTGATTATAGGACAAGGACGCTTGACCAAAGCGGAAATCTTAAAAACAATAAGCCGCGCTTCAGTCATATTATGTTAGTGGCTAAGAATTGTATGTAAATGCGCGATTTATTCCCCCCTTCACCCCAGATAAATGAAAGGATAATAATTAATAACGCAATTTTCATTTTTGTTGTTTTGTTTCCAACAGCCTATTTACACGTACCTGAAAACTCGTTTAAAGGGGTAGTTTAGTTTTGGTAGAGAGGGCGCTGCACATCACAATTTTTTTGTGAGGTAATGAAAAACTGAGTGTCGAATTTGAGAGAACATACAATTTTAATGGCAGAATAAACTTTATTTGGTCAAAATCGACCCAGAAACGGCTGAAATATCAATAAATATATCTGATCTTATAATTATTTGGGGCCCAAATAATTAGATGATTTTTAGAAAAAAATAAAAAAATGCTTGCACTTTTTCAAAATTTTTCAAAAGCGTTTTTAAAACAGTTGTTAATGAACTCGCTATTTAATCATTATATAAATAAAACATCACATGCATAATTTTGTATGAAAAATGGTGGAAACCAATGCCTTTTTAAAAAGCGCCCTCTTGTGTTTTAATGGCTCTTTTTTTAATGATAACAGGCTTTTTACTTAGTCGTTTGTAATTTTGTATATCTTTCGAGCATGGTGGAGTTATAACTATTAGTTTATAATGTGTCTGTGCAGGTTTGGCTACTAAAGTTCAGCTTTACCAAAACTAAACTACCCCTTTAATGCTACTCTCACACTTAGACGAGTTGAAAGGACGAGTAATATATGCGGCGAGTTGGGCGAGGCGACAAAAGATACGTTCACATAATTGAGTGAATCTTCTCTTTTGTGAACGTATCTGAAAAATATAACTCGCGAATATACGTGCAGAACTCGTAATAAGACTCGCTACAAGTCGGGACAGGTCGGGTCAACTCGGCATAACTCGACAAACTCTTCAGATCTCGGCGAATAAACTCGGGAAGTGGTCAGACAATGTTAAAACATGTTTGAAATTCCGACCAGCTCGGTTCAACTCGTACTTAACGACCTTAAACTCGCATTAACTCGTATAATGCTCGAAATCGCTCGTAATGAACTCTTCACTCTTCTGTGTAAATCGTATTAATAACTGGAGAAGAGCGCTGTACGAATAAGGTCGCGGTGTTTAGGGTGATACAGGCTAGTTAATTTCCGATCAATTTCCTATTTATTACACCTGGGTAAAAATCAGCATGCCGGGGCATCGATTTCGGATCCCGAGATTGGAGTCAAGCGCTTATCCGATCGTGCCACAACACCTACGCGCACACTTGACAAAACAAAACTCGTGGTATTGTTGTATAGTGATGTTCCCAAACCACTGACCTCTACTAGTAGAGTTAGTTATAAAGTACCCTCATCTTCATACTTAGTTTGAGATGCACTTAACACCAAGTTTATATCTTTGTAATCCTTGCCCCGTATTAAGACCAAGTACATTCATTCTAATCCCCTTCCCAGGAAAGGCTACTTTATTATGTTTACATCCTGTCATAAAACCAGCGCCTTGACCAAGTGGTCTATTGTCTTGGCGGCCCCCACTTATGCCTTTGTGTCAGCGGCCCTGACTCAAGTCTTTGTCTCCCTGATACAATGTTACCTACCCTCATATCTTATACTTGTATCCTTCTTCATAAATATGATATGTTTTAGCTTTCTAAGGAGGAGTTCAGTTTCGATCACCACTAGATCGAGACGCTCTTTATAGCTGGCTCTTCATCTAGCATCTTGCGTTTTACATGTGGAAGCTGTTTATAATGTGACGGATTTATACTCCAAAGTTTTGGAGTTAATAAATACATATTCTACTCCGGAATTATATGACTCTTTGCTCTTCATTTATGTACCTCTCATACCACTAATAATATTATCCGATCCCAACACAACAGTATCTCGTACAAAGATCGTACATAGATCATTGTAGCCTTTAGTCAAGGCTCTATATGGCTTGGATATTCTATATGCGATCGCGAGCTAGCTAGCTGTGAGAGAGCTAGATACTATTAAACTGGCTCCATATATAGCCTTTAATCACTCGATTCGGAGTAATTTATTAATGAGCAATTTCATGAGAGAAATCATCAACCAATCAGATCGCTAGATGGATACCCAGCTAGCCACCTGACGTCGGGCCGATGTCGGAATTTGGTTGCCGGATGTCGGCATATCGCCGTTGGCTCGAGGTTAAAATGTCCGCCAGCCCAACATCGTCACGACGTCATTTTTGTGATATACATGTCATGAGATGATGTTGGGCCATTGTCGGAAAATGACGTTATGCCAATATATCACAAAAATGACGTCGTGACGATGTTGGGCTGGCGGACATTTTAACCTCGAGCCAACGGCGATATGCCGACATCCGGCAACCAAATTCCGACATCGGCCCGACGTCAGGTGGCTAGCTGGGTACCGTCCGCCTTAATCGGTGGCGTGTTCCGGGCGTGTTCCATCGTGTATTAAGGGGTTTATTTAGTATCAGACATTAATAGTATCATAACTATCATAATGATAAAATATGAGATACATTACAATAAACACTAAATCATAGAAATACCTTTTTGCATCCATATCAAATCTCAACTCTTTATTTTAAAAGAAAACAACATATTTTGTAATGACGTACCCTATAAATAATGGACGCGTCCGCATGAGCACTGCAGAGCGGTGTTCAGTGCATACAGCCTACGCTAGTCTGACGCGGAGACCATATAACAACCACTACTCTATGCCACTAACAGTGTATTGTGCAAGGTGCGCGTTTGGTTTTACAAGGCAGCTTCCAAACGAAGACTAACACTGACAAACAGCTGATCTACCTGGTCCGTGGCATATGAATATGGGCTTCGTAGATATTCTACGAACGAAGCAATGTTAATAAAAGAAAATAAAACTTTTCACGTTCACGAGTGACGATAGGCTTCGCGCTACCCCGCTCAAACTCTACTTGAATCGCGCTCGGTTCAACTCGTACTTCGTGCTCGTAAACCACTTGTCAAATTTCCCGAGCGTCCAAGTTCCCGAGTTGCACGCGATCGTTGACACTCATTTCAACTCGTCACTACTCGTATTACTACAACTCGCTTAAGTGTGACAGACGCTTTTACGTGATTATGCCACGCGCTCTTCAGATCATCTCGCTCACGTTGGTACCGTACCGATTGCTCAGCTCAGCTCAGCTAACATGACGAAAACACTCCGTTTAAACAGTACCCCAGAAGAAGCCCTGCAAGTGCGATCGCCCCCAATTTTTGGCAAGGCTTATCAGCTTATGTGGTTAATCTCTGCCACTAGAGTATGAGGCGCCCTTTGTCAATTTATTATTTACACATATTATATGTTATATAATCATTATTTAACATATAATAACCATTATTTACATATAATTCGAAATTGCAATTCGAAACTTGATTATTTATAAATAATTCCAAGTCACATAGCTATTATTTATAAATAATTACAATTCGAAACTTCTTCATTATTTATAAATAATTCTAATTCTCGTTTTCATTATTTATAAATAATGATTCTGGTTTAGTACGAACCCATTATATATTAAATAATGAACACACGTCACAATTATATGTATATAAAGAAAACGCGTGAAGACCCAATTCCCTTATTTATAAATAATTGAAATGCATGTTCTCGAGTTTTCTTTATATACATAATCTGGTGACGCGTGTTCATTTAGGCACATTTCAGCTTTTGTTCCAGTTTAAATGTTAACAATTGAGAGACTTATGAACTTAACATTCTCAGTACCACCATGAGAGTTTAATGAGCATTATAGATACCTCTAAATTGATCTTTTGAAGCGTGTTTTCTATGAATTGAAGCAAACAAATCTAGCGCCGCCCGTCGCCCGCGGTCGCAGAAAGAGTTACAATGTCCCACGTACTCACAATTGTGTCTGGTGCCGGTGCGGTGAAGCCACAGAGCTGTACAGCTCTATGGGTGAAGCACACAAAGATCTGCAATGACTTCGTAGTCACAACTCTTTTAAACGGATTTCTACTTTCAATCTGTTGCATGCAATATCGAGATGAATAAATAAATCAAACTAACGAAGGAAATAATGATCATCTGGTGTGATCAAGACAGATTAATCGGATAAAATTCCGATCTGCGCCACATTTAAAATGTTTAGTTGTACCCAATTAGTTCGTTCTAGCTTCTCTTGCAATCCCGGCTTCTCAACATTTGTTTGTGTTCGTTGCTTGATGTTTTATTAGTGGCTTTGAATTATAATATTTTATTACTTAGTTTACAAGTGAAGGTTACTCACTCTTATTCATTTTATTCATTTGCGAAACCCCGTTGCTGCGCAACCAGCCGTTGTCTTTATGATCACCTCTACCGCCATGATGATGATGAGTATGAGTGAGGATATCGATCTCATCGTCGTCGTCGTCGTCCGTGGTCATCATCAGCATACCATTGGCATACCCAGGATTTTTCAAGCGGACGGGGGGGGGGGGGGGGGGTGGTATCGTCCTCGTCGTGGTCATCGTCATCATCAGCATACCAGTGGAGTACCAAGATTTTTTCAAGTGGACGGGGGGGGGGGGGGGGGGGGGGGGGGGGGAGGGAGGGGGGGGGTAATTTGTTGTGAAAAATCTTCAGCCGCCCCCCCCTTCAAAATAAATTGGCGGATACCCCCCTCGAAAATTCTTACCGACACCCACCCCCTCGAAAAATCTTCACTGTCACCCCTCCCTCGGAAATTCTTCACCGACCCTCCCCCTTCACCGAATCCCCCCCTAAACAAAAATCATCAATGACACTCCCCCTCACCGACACCCCCCCTAAAAAAAATCCTCCTTAACACCCCCCCCCCCCCCCCCCGCCCCCGACGATTAACATCATCCGTCGTCGTCGTCGTGGTCATCATCATCATCGTCATCATCAGCATACCAGTGGAGTACCCAAGATTTTCAAGTGGACGGGGGGAGGGGGGGGGGAGGTAATTTGTTTTGAAAAATCTTCAGCCCACCCCCCCCCCTCCAAAATAAATTGGCGAATACCCCCTCGAAAAATTCTTACCGACACCCATCCCACTATAAAAATCTTCACTCTAACCCCCCCCTTCACCGATTCCTTTTAGTGTCGGTAAGAATTTTTCGAGGGGGTTATCCGCCTTTTTCTTTTTGAAAGGGGGGGGGGGGTGAAGATTTTTCAAAGCAGAGTTCGAGGTACTTCTGGACGACAAACTACCCCCCCCCCCCCCCTCGTCCGCTTGAAATTCCTGGGTATGCCACTGGTATGCTGATGACCACGATGATGAAGATGACCACGACGACCGATGACGACGATGTTAATCGTCGGGGCGGGGGGAGGGTGTTAAGGAGGATTTTTTAGGGGTGTCGGTGAAAGGGGAGTGTCAGTGAACATTTTCATTGACGGGGAGGGGGGGTGTCAGTGAGGATTTTGTTAAGGGGGGTGTCGGTGTAGAGGGGGTGTCATATGAGATTTTTTTTAGTGGGGTGGCGGTGAAGAATTTTGGAGGGAGGGGTGACAGTGAAGATTTTTTCGAGGGGGTGGGTGTCGGTAAGATTTTTCGACGGGTATCGACAATTTGTCTTGAAGGGGGGGGGGGTCAAGTTTTTCAAAGCAGAGTCTGAGATACTTCGAGTTCGATCTGGACGACGAAATACCCCCACCCCCCCCCCCCCCCCCCCCCCCCCCCCCCCCCCCCCCCCCCCCGTCCGCTTGAAAAATCCTGGGTATGCCACGTACTGGTATGCTGATGATGACGACGACGAGGACGACGACGATGAAAATCGTCATCATCATCATCATAATGGCGGTAGAGGTTATGATAAAAGCAACGGCTGGGTTGCGCAGCAACGGGGTTTCGCAAAATTTGCGTTTAGAAGCATAGAATTATGAATAAGAGTAACCTTCACTTGTAAACTACGTAATAAAATATTATAATTCAAAGCACTAAAACATCAAGCAACGAACACAAACAAATGTTCAGAAGGGATGCAAGGAGAAGCTAGAACGAACAAGTGGGTAAAACTAAACATTTGAATGTGGCGCCAGATTGGAATTTTATCAGATTAATCTGTCTTGATCACACCAGATGATCCTTCTTTCCCTTCGGTAGTTTGATTTATCTATTAATTCTCGATATTGCATGCAACAGATTGAAAATAGAAATCCGTTGAAAAGAGTTGTGACTACGAAGTCACGCAGATCTTTGTGTGCTTCACCCATAGAGCTGTATACAGCATCTGTGCTTCACCCGCACGGCACCAGACACAATTGTGAGTACGTGGGACAGTGTAACTCTTTCTGCAACCGCGGCGACGGGTGCTAGATTTTTTTTGCTTCAATTCATGAAAACCCGCTTCAATTCTGAAACCCGCTTCAAAAGATACAATTTAGAGGTATCTATAATGCTCATTAAACTCTCATGGTAATACTGAGAATGTTAAGTTCATAAGTCTCTCAATTGTTAACATTTAAACTGGAACAAAAGCTGAAATGTGCCTAAATGAACACGCGTCACCAGATTATGTATATAAAGAAAACTGAGAACACGCATTTCAATTATTTATAAATAGGGAATTGGGTCGATCACGCGTTTTCTTTATATACATATAATTGTGATGCGTGTTCATATTTAATATATAATGGGTTCGTACTAAACTAGAATTATTTATTTATAAATAATGAAAACGAGAATTAGAATTATTTATAAATAATTAATTTTCGAATTGTAATTATTTATAAATAATAGCTATGTGACTTGGAATTATTATAAAATAATCAAGTTTCGAACTGAAATAATTTATAAATAATGATATAATGAAATGTAATTATTTATAAATAATAACCATTTATATATAAATAATATTAATGTATTTTGTCATTATATGTAAATAATAAGATGAGTTTTACAATTATTTATAAATAATGTAATCTACTATATAAATAATGCAAATGCAGATTGCAATTATTATAAATAATAAAGTATGACATGTAATTATTTATAAATAATGGAGTATGAATTAAACAGTTTAAAATTGTATACAAATTATTTACACATAAATTGATACATTTACTTACATTATATGTAAATAATGGTTATTATATGTTAAATAATGATGATATAACATATAATATGTGTAAATAATAAAGTGACAAAGGGCGCCTCATACTAGAGTGTCTATCAGGCAATGTAACAATAGATGGTCAACTGACTTCTAATGGGGAAGCATGACATACTCTTACAACTAGCTCATATG